>JZLH01S0615836.1:39976-62535 GCA_001188425.1 Eucidaris tribuloides
GGTCTCTAACTGTCTGTCACATTATTTCTAGTGATGAAATTGAAATTCTAACTGCATTAGTTTAGTATCTATTATTTTATTGGAATGAATATTGTAACGGTATGGCAAGTCACACTTGTATGGCACTGCAGAGCCAATGTCTCTTTTTTTTCCCATAGCTATCAAGTTGATCGCAGTTAACCATGTTGGTGACATACAGTTCATATCATGCAATACACTGTACTTTATAAACTCTCTAAAAAATGTTTGGAATCTGAGTTTGATCGAGTTCTGTCTCTTTCGTAATGTACTTAATAATCATACCTTGGTATCATCGGAAGATTGCTTCAATTTTCTTAAATGATCCTATGTTATGTTACGCATCAGGGAAATGGGCAGTATCTTAATATGTGGTGTCAGTGTAATTTGAAGCTGCAAATGACCAAGTTGGTAGTCATCGCAATTTTTTGTTGTTGATGATGTGAGTTTTAATGTCTCTTTGGTTGTTATCATTCGAATGTTAACATAGACATAAAATTGAAACAAACAACCGGCAAAGTAAGCAAAAACAACAAAAAGTGAAAATCAACAAACAACAACAAACAACAAACAACAAAATGTATGGGCATTTAAAAACTGGACATAGGCATTAATTCAGAGACTTTCACCACTTAAATACACAAAGTAGATAAAAAAGTGGAAGGAGTTGATGTTGCTGTGTTTTTCTCGGAGAGAGGGTATACGAGAATGGATAGGCATGATGCAGCCCAAGACCTCACTCCATGGAAACATTTTGTGGGATCACTCGGCGGCCTTCGGAGAGATCAGAATGCAACGATTGGCAGGTATGTTCATACTGATTGGACGAGTTGGATACCTCCACATGTAGAACACAAAGCTCTCATCATGGGGAAGCAGTGCAGGCGGTGGTGCAGGGCACGCAGGCATCATCCTGATACTGAACTGTTGATCTGTTCATTAATATCAGGTGTGACATTGACGAATCAAGATCCATGGGAAGATAAACATGAAATCCATGCACATTAAGCCCCGCACATTATTGGTGTATACTTTGGCTGTGTTAATTTTGGTGAATTTGAAAGGTCTGTGAGATGAAATGGCTTTATGTTCAGTTTTAAATGCCCGTAATGTTGTTTGATTGATTTTTTCATTTCTGTTGTTGAGTTTGTTATTGTGCAGTGTTTTCCACCCTTTCAATAGTTCACATAAGATATGCCATAAACAACCAGGAGACATTGAAAAACTCATTCATCCAACGACACAAAAATGGGCGACTTACCGAACTTTGGTCATTTTGCAGCTTTTACTTTACACTTCACACATTTTAAGATAACTGCATTTTTCTGATGACGCTAATCATAAAAGTAAGGTATCATGTTAAGAAATAAATAATCTTTCGATGATACCAAGGTTGTCTTGATTATTACTACGAAACGGAGATATAACCGATTCAACTCAGATTTCCAAAACTTTTTTTTGAGGTTCTATACAAGTTCTGTTGCTCACCTTTTTCCCTGACAGCCAGTGGCAAGTGCAACAGAATCTCCTACGTGACACCACGGACTTCATTCGAACACCCAGTACCAGAGTGCCTCTACAGGACTCCTTGCCATCACGCAGCCACACTCGGCTCATTCATGGCAAGATGCGCGCCGTGCCTTTTCAGACCTCGGTCGATCTCGCAAGCGATAGAGAGCACTGATTGTGGAATGTGATTTGAGGACATCGGCCCACGGTGGACACGTAATGTCGGAGCCAGAGATATTGACTGATGCTCGGTGCGTGATGAGGTTGATCAGTTATGAATTGCTCTCAAGTCTCATAGATAAGTGGAAGGCAGTGTTGGTCCGAGCCGAGTCCGCCCCAACAGAACTTTCATAGGGTTTTGTAATGTGCGGAAGACCGAACAAGCGCACCAAATGGCTTGGACCTGCATTGGGTTTAACACTGAATGAAATAATCCAGAATTGCAGGGCATAGCTCAAAACACTAAGCTTTTTTTGCTAGTTTGTCAGGTGTCCTGGAGCGAGACGAGGCCATATTGAAATTGGTCGTAGAGGCGCCTCGGTATTCACTGACTGGAGCAACGCAGAATTGTAACTTCTACACATACTGCTTTCTCTTTAAGCCCAAGTGTAGTTTGGGGGATTTTTTTTTTATTTGAAGCTTTATGCTCAAAAGGTCATTCACCCAATAAAGATTCTGTGTCTTTTCATTTTTTTTTTTTTTTTATTAATTAATGAAAAAAATCTTGTGGGGGGCCAGATTTTTCGGGGTACCACTGGTATTTCAACTATGATTTTATTTATAGTCAAAGGGTTATCAGGTGTAAAGGTTAGTCGAGTTATACTATCGAAGAGCAGGTCTGTTCTTTGTTATAGGTATACTCGGATAACTAAAGCGTTATGACATGATTGGGTAGTCCTCAACTTGGGCTTGAATACTTTAGTCAAGTTATAAACTACGCAGATCTCCTCGTGATCTTTAGTCAAAACGTTGATATGTCTAAAATAACACAATGTATTTCGCTCGTCAGCACAGAAACTGTTGTTGGTTCTATGGACTTTATTTTTATCGTTCCGGTAAAATTTAGATGCTCATGTTTATGGTTGATTCTCCTTAGTAAAAATTAAGGAATCCTCCCAGTTGGGTGATCCACTCCTGCTAGTGTATAGTGGTATATATTTCAATCATTTGGTTCTTGAGGCATTTTCAAGCGTCCAATTCATGTCAAACTTTTAATACCAATGGCCTTTGGATGCCTTAATGTAATATATGTCAAAATTCGGGGGGGGGGGGGGGGTGCTGGGGCGGGGGGGAGGGTCCCGGAAAATCTCCGGGGTCCCCTACCCCCCCCACCCCAACAAAAGACAATTGAGAATCTTGTTATTGGTGTGATTGGACTTTGGGCATTAAAGCTTTCAAATAAAAAAAAATCCAAAACTAAACGTGATGGGCTTTAACAATTTGCCTTATTTATGCTACAGATGATGAGATGTGCAATAGGGGTGATAAGAAATTGTTTAGTTATCAGGTTGGCATATTTTCCAGTCAGAGTTATTTCCCCCCAATCGTCAGGATCTAATTTGTCTCAATTTACTTTGTAAACAGAGGCAATTTTGTATTGGACATGTCATGGAGAATGTGACAAAAGTCTGGGAATATGCCCTCCTGTTAGTTATAATTATAGATTACAGCTTCATATATATATATATTTTTTTTTTTTATATACACAGTATAGACCCACACAATTAGGAATCTAGGGATGTGATGGGTTACTAGTTTATTTTTTCTGTATTAGCTTAGAGTACCTGTTAACTGTATGTTCATGTCTTTCCTTTGTTTTCAGACACAAATACAGTTAACATCATGTTCATTTATACGAGAGCATGGTGTTAACTTCATGTTTTTTTTTTTGGGGGGGGGGGGGTTTGAATTATTTATAAAATGAGGAATGTCTGTGTTTGCGGGGGTGGGTATTTGACTCGAAGACATATTCCTTATGCACATGTGAAGTTAATGGCGAATATTTTAAGGAAGGTTGTGATCTGTAGTTTAATTTTTATTTGTACATGTTACAATGTACTTCATTTGTTATGCCGGATGCAATAAATATTTCCGCCTATACATGCAACTCCCGTTATAACTAAGTCCCGGGACGGAAGTTTGCTTTGTGGTATGGAAATTTCCTTATAACCGAACAGTTTAAAGTAAATTAAGATTATTAGTGGTCATTGTTGTATGGTGGGGCCCCTTTGCGCTTACAAGCACCAAAATTCAGAATTTTTCACTTTTTGCCATTTAAACCAATATAACTCAAAAGTACATTTCAGAAACCAACAAAACTATACAGTTTTTGAAAGTTTATCCAGAGATCTCAAATCATCCAAGGTCAAGTTGCTATACATGGTGTGTGAAACAATTAAAGGGTAATATACAAAAAATGCTAAATTTTTGATATTGATAGCAAGCTCATTGACACTTGCTCTGGTATTAAAGATATTCAAATTGATGTCATCTTGTGAAAAAGCGACACTTTCAGTTTGGAAATGTTATGTTTTACTACTTTTTGACTATTTTTTGATTTGAGTGACACAGGGTGTGGCAAATATGTTTAAAATTCTTTTTTGTTCACGATTTGTTCAACATTAATCTACACAATTAAACAACAGTATATCAAACTTAATTAACCCAATTTTTGAGATTAATAGTAGGATTTGTTAAAAATTGATTAGTACGTGTATTCAAAAAATGCAACCAAATGTAGCCCTGAAGTGAATCATAATACTGTGTTGTTAATGCAGTACTAGGCGATGTTCATAATGTGTACAGTCAATGGAAGCATAAGCTACCCAGTCATTTAATTAATGTAATTAATGACCAGAAGACATGATATCACTTTAATTGTAAATTTGTTAAAGTATAACATTGTGTCAGTGTTAGTCAGATGATATCAAAACTCCTGTGTAATTTGCTGCAAAAATAGAAAATAAAGATGTGTACATGTTTTCAATTTTCCCATAGGGTTTGTACAGCTCCTGCTCCGCTTATCCTCCTCGCCTTATTCCACAGATTTACCATCGTTAACTTTTTGCATTTTTCACTAATTAAACAAAAGCGTTACAAGATTGTTAATCAGATTTCAAAAGCTGAGTAATTTTTTGCTGAGAATGACACAAATGTCATTTATATGGATAAGGATTAGCCTCTGGATCAACAAGTTGAATTAACATGAGCGACTGAAAAATGTAACGCCACCAGCGTTATTTGGGGGTCCCACATACGACACATGACATAGATGATAATTTTTGGGGACCTGAATTTTACTTCGTGGTGTAACAGGCAATTTGTTATAACCGTGTTCGTCATAACGGGCGGTTGCACTGTATTAGAAATAAATTTGGTTTTAGTGCATGTTGTATGTAATTTTTAACATTTTCACTTTACTATTTTGTTTTATAACAAAGCGATTAATATATTTTATCGGTGTAGTGTTCCATGTATAACATAATGCGTTCTACTCAACCTGCTTCTCTTAAAATGTGTCATCATTTTTTTTCATGTATGGAACGGTCAGATATGTTTATGCATAACTTGATTTGATATTTGCTTTTGTGTTAAATTTAAATAATGTAACACTGTTAGGTTCCATGAATGCAGACTGGAATAGATTTTAAATCCAGTATTAGTCAATAAAATTATTGTAATTAAAAATAATATTTTAAGAACCAGTTCTGGTTTTCTTTTTTTTGTGTAACTCTTTAGGGATGATGAGCTGTATGAGAGGCCCACTTTTTTTTGCACACTCAGAGCGTGACATGTTCTAAAGAAGGCCCCAAATACAGTGGAGTAAACCTATGGATAACTGTAAAGTTAATGATATGGCGTAATGTAAAGACAATTTCTTTGGAAATCTCAGAATTTGAGCGTATAACAGAAAAACAGCCTTTTCTAAAAATGAATCATCGTTTTGAAAGTCCCCAACGTTAAATAAAATTATACAATTTCCAGAAGATGGTAATAACCATGGAGAAAGTCTTCCTTTACTGCTAAATTTGTTCCCAAACCTGAATCAACCGCTGTGTGTCTAGTAAAGCTTGATGTTATTTGTGATTTTTTTTCCATCAACATTCAACCAGAAATTGCAAAATTACAACGCTGGAGCAAACGAAGGTTTACATTTGTAAATGGAGAAAACGAATTTGACATTTGTTAAAATGGAAACTCGGTATGAGCATCATAATGCTTTGTCCATAAATAACATGTTTTTTTATTGTCCTTCCCCGCCCCCCCAAAAAAAAAATTAAAATAAAAAATGAAAAATATAATGATTTCAATATCGAAATTTCCCTGATGTCAAATGGCTCGTGAATGTTAGCAGTCGTGAATTGCTGTAGTGGACAAAAAAATTTTTCTAAAATCCCAGGTCCGAAATTTTTCCCAGTCGCCAGCGCGAAACCAGCTCTGAGGGGGGGGTGGGAGTGTTTGGTCGAAATTATGGTTTTTTCCTCAATCAAGGTTCCAAAATAAAATTCCAACATTTTGTCCGTTTTCATGGTTATTTACATTTTCAGAAACCCCCTTTTTGACGAAAAAGGGGGTGTTGGGGTGTTTAAACACCCAGACACCCCCCACGCATATGCATTGTGTAATTTGCATTTGTTTTGCATTTGTTTTCCTCAAATCAAGGTCAAAATAATCAACATTTTTTCGTGTTTTCATGTTATTTCACATTTTTCAAAACCCCTTTAGACGAAAGGGGGGGGGTGTTTCTGGGGAAGGGGTGTTGGGTGTGGTGTTTAAAACCCAACACCCCCCCCCCCCCCGCGTATGCACTGTGTAATCCCGTTGCACGTGTGTTCAAGATAACATGTGAGAAACTTTATCGTGTTGTTGAAATACTGTCGAGGGGGGGGGGGGGGGATGAAGAGCAAAGCTTTCTAGCAAGATATGGATTATATTACTTCTGAAAACCTTTGTTTTGTTGCCATGTTTTGTGCAATGTATGTATTATAGATTGCGAGATGAATTAACTTATGAAAAATAAAGTGAAATTGTGCTTCATGCTTCTCGGTATGAATTTGCTAGTTCATATAGGTGTTACATTTGATTTCGTTCATAGTTTTATATACAGCTATTATTCCTGTACTTTTTCCGTTTTTTATACATGTATTGTGTGTCTGTGTGTTGTGTGTGTTCGTGTGTGTGTGTCGTGTGTGTTGTGTGTGTGTGTGTGTGTGTGTGTGTGGTATGATTTGTGTAGTTGTGTATGTCTCGCGTGTTCTGCTAGCGGTCCAAATTTTTCCGGTCAGCCCAAATGTGAGGTCCAAAGTTTTTTCCGGTCAACCAGTGCGCGCAAAATTGGCTCAGATCATGTTTGTGGCAAAAAAAAAATTATCCAAATTGCCACAACACCCCCCCCCACCCGTGAACAAATAGGGTGTTTTACACCCCCCCCCCGTTATGCAAAGGCCGGTTTTGAATACTTCGTCATCCTTGGAACACAGCCCCCGAACCAAGCCCCCCCCCCCGTCCGTGGGCACCATCCTCTGTTTCAGTGGAACTGTAGGGAAGCCTTTTTCTCTAGCATCGATCCCCGAGCATGAGTAGAAATGGAATAAAATGATCGGAGTTAGGTCCCCGAAGCTTTTGATGTGATTGAGCCTGAACACACGTTTATAAGGCCATAACTAAGAGGCAAAATGCATTTTCGGACCTTTGTGTTCAGTGGAGGTAAAAGTTTGATTTGTGATTGATTGCTTTATTTATTTGATTTCCACAAATTCACGTAACAGTGCCACAAATATAAAAAAAAAAAAAAAGAAAAAAAAAAAAAAAAAAAAAAAAAAAAAAAAAAAAAAAAAAAAAAAAAAAAAAAAAAAAAAAAAAAAAAATGACAAAATATACAATTAAACAAGGGCGTAGGCTGGTTTTGGCATGGGGAGCGTGGAAAACGGGAGGTGCAATTCTAGAGAGGTGGAACTGAATTGAGAAAATAGCGCATTGAAAGAAAAAAAATGGTGGCTTTGCCAAATTTCTTTTTTGCTTATTACTCATGATATAGGGTGGAATCTATGGCTCTGCGGGGGGGGGGGGGGGTGACGTTGACCAGTGCAACCCCAGCTCGCTTGTTAAATGATTGTGTCGGTAAATATCAGTACTTGTACTTGGTAGGGATCTCCAAAGACGTCATAAAGGTTGTTTAACTGGAGGTGGTGTCGTCGTATATTGCGGTCACCAACCTAGGTCGCTAACTTTTGAAACGTTTTAAGTGCAGATTTTGAAGTGGAGGTTTTATGATGGTTTGGGCTACAATATGAAGGGAGGGAGATTGTTCAGTCTTTAACCGTTCTTGGCAAAGAATGAGTTTGCGTCGTGTGCCCGGGGGGGGGGGGGGGCAGTGTCATTACAGGTGTACACTATGCGCGTGTATGGACTTCAAATGACCCTAAACACGTAATTGAAGTCGATCTCAGAATACCTAAACAGTATTCAAGCTGAAAAGATACCTTTTGAACGTATATAGCTTCTGTAAAGAGTAGTACCTTTTTTTCCCGATTTTGGAATTTTGATCCCTTTTAGTATGTAGCGAGTACATCGTCGACCGTGAAAAACAACCTTTTTACGGTTTTTCTCACGCGCATGGTGTACCGTTGTAATGCACTGCCCCCCCCCCCCCGGCGTTGTGTCTGTCTAACTTGGTTGATGCGAAATTGCTGCAATCGTGCTCCCGTCTTGCTCGCTTCCCTTGTAGCGGGGAAATGAAAATTTTTATAGTTGATGTCCATAAACCGTGGATCATTTTGTACATAGGTTTTTTTTTTTTTTCTTTTATATGGATTCTTGTCTTTCTCTTGGAGGGGATCCAATCCATCGAGACTTTAAGGCAGTAACACAAGAATTCCTTATATAGTCAGTTATTGATGAATCAGCTGCTGCATTCTGGTGGACTATCAGGGAGTTGGTAATGTGGTAATTGTTGCAGTGATCCCAAGCTGCCGATGCATAGTAAATGGGGTTTAGAGTTAGTGACATGATGGGAATCACTGAAAATGCCTCAAGAACCAAATGAGTTGAATATATAATTGTACCAACTGTTACACCGCTTGATTGATCTCCAGCGCTGGAGGAATTTGTCTCTGAATTAGATTACTTAAAAGCAAGGTTCACCTGTATCAAGTTGGTTTTAATAAAAGCGACACGATGACAGAATATTAATGAAGTTTGGCGAATCCACAAGGATAACAGAAGTTATGAGGTTCCAAAGTTTGACATATTGTGACGTCTATAACGAACAGCTCCGATATGTCATGTGATATAATTCCATTAAAAGTGCGTTCTCAGAAATTTGAAAATGATTTATCTGTGCATTCAATGATTTATCAGAAACATGTATTTCTACATGCTTTATGAAAAAACATTCAGTTATCAAATTGAACATTAAAATTGACAATTTGTGAATTTATATTACATATGACATATGGGAGACTGTCTTGCATGGTGACGTCCGATGTTTTAAACTTGAAACTCGATACTTGTATTCTTTGGAATGGATTTTTCGCAACTTTATACAATATGTTTCTCTCATTGTTCTGTTTTATTAAAACGAATTGATGTCATGGTGTGACCTTGCCTTTAAGGAGAATCAAGCATGAAAGTTAGTATCTTAATTTATCGCGGGCACCGCTAAAAATAAAATACGACCATAGAGAGAACACACAGCACGTTTGCCTGCCAGGAAGGATATTGACATTGGTTTTTTAAAATGACGTCAACGTATGACTTACAGATTTTCACCGGAGATCCTTGCATAGATTATTGCTTCTAGCCGTACTTTCAGCCCAAGTTGAGGACTACCCCAATCATGTCATTATACTTTGAGTGACATAGGTAACATTGTGGAGCTTCAATTTTAAAAAAAAAATGTCAACGTTTGATATTTTGAGCCTATCATAGCAGTGCTTTCAATGGAAACCCATAGACTACAAAAGTTTGAAAAGTTTGCTGCCAATGGCAAGTATGCATGAATAAACATTTCTTCTCGGCGTGGATGATAAATGCTACCTAGATCTGACACAGTAGTATATGGGGGAATGGTCAGGTGATCGGTCAATTGTGATGCATTGTAGATTGTCACTTTTTTTAAAGCAACCGATTCATCATTGTTGAAATACATTTTTTCAGGCTTTATTTTTAACCTATCAAAGACACTGGGAGCGTTGTGAGGTTTATAGTCACATTTTGTTTAACTGTTGTAATGTTAGTTGTGGCTTTAACTTGATAGTAATAATCATACCCGAATTAACAAGGATTTGCATGCGTTTTCAATGGAATTACCCTAAATATAACCGTTGAGGATGCATTTATTAAAGCACCATTTTGTTTGAAATCAGCGTTTTGCCATCTTACACGGACGCGCGTTTAGCGTTCATTATGAAAAGGCCCTTGTTACCGTTTTTGGCAACGCGCATGTGTTACAGCAATATTCTGAGTGCCCACCCCCCGGGGGGGGAGGGCGGTAATTGTATCAAAGAACCTTGCTTCTATGGACACTCCCTTTGGACAACATCTCTGAATCTCCCAAGGAATGATCCTCTCCAACCTTAGGACAACTTACCCACCCAGGACATGGATCCACCCCCGCCCCGCCCCCCCCCCCCCCCCGCACCAATTACCATGACAAGTACTTCTACCCTACTGTGGTTTTGTCCGGGAGAGGGGCACGTGTACTAGGCAGGAGTAGTACGTGTCCCCAGGTGGTTAGTTAGCTGGGAGAAGGAGCGTAGTTGTCCTGGGGGATAATTGTCCGCAATACTTCCTCAAAACGCAGACAGATGTATCATAACTGAAGATCGCGGGGTTTACACGGCAGTACGAGTTGGGTATAAAGTCGTCTGTTTTGGCAGTGTTGTCCGTTTAGCTCGTCTGTCATTTTGCAATCGGCAAATTCTAAGGGGACGTGCCTTTTCAATGGTGTGTGTGTGTGAGTGTGTGTGTGATGATGTGTGTGTGTGTGTGGTGTGTGTGTGTGTGTGTTGTGTGTGGCATGTGTCGTGTGTGATGTGCTGTGTGTGTGTCTTGTGCGGTGTAGTGGTGTGTGTGTGTGTCGTGTGTGTGTGTGTGTGTGTGTAGTGTGCCGTGTGTGCTGTGGCGTGGTGCGTGTGTGTGTGTGTGTGTGTGTGTGTGTTGTGTGTGGTGTGTGTGTGTGTGGTGTGTCGTGTGTGTGTGTGTGTGTGTGTGTGTGATGTGGTGTGTGTGTGTGTGTATGATGCTGTGTGTGTGTATGTGTGTTTGTGGTGTTTGTTGTGTTGAAGAAGTCTTATTAGCGGGAATGATTCTGGTTGGTATCAAAGACTGTTCTGTGTTGCAGAGCGAGGTTTATAGGGAGAGCGCCCCACTTGACTGGTACTACAGTACAGACGACATTGACGCGGTGTGATTTTTTTTTCAGGCCCTTAATTTTGGCGTTATGATTGTTGTTTTGAATTGGAATAATATTTTAGTGGCTAATTTTGATAATAGCATTGTGTAGCACAATAGTGCTTATTCGGGTGCAATCGTGCTCTATGCGTATGGGAGTATTATAAGTTTGGGACTCACACCATAAAGTACGGATGTTGTCTTTTTGCTTTGAAGTACATATTTTGTTAATTTGTCATTTGAAAATTGCCTTTTCTCGAGGCCTATTTTTGGTATGGGGGGGGGGGGGGACCTGAAAACCTGAATGGGACCTTGTTTTCTTTTCCTTGTCACAAAATTCGACCACATATTTTTGCTCTCCCCAACATTGATTTCACATTGAAGCAGCTCTGAATACAATATATTGCTATTTATTAAATGTGACTACAGTGGTTCAATAAAGAATTACCAGATCCATTTTTGTGCACAAATTATATTTATTCAATAAAAATCCTAATCAAATTCGATTGATTTGGTCTAAGTTAAAGTCTATGTCATGGGTTTCTATTGCAATCGTTTGTCAACTCGTGAAAACACTGCTGTCAAAAGAGAAAAATCACATGCACGACACTGAATTTGTGCTAGTCTGAGCTGACAATCGTAGAGGCCAGTTGAACTGCTGCTACGGGACTTTCGCACAAATGCTTGTTGACGGCTGCCAACAAGCGTCTGGGCTTCTACACTAGGCCACAACTCGGCGCGAAACTAAACGGTTGAACTATACTGAACGTAGATTCGGCAGCTCACTAGTATTCTAGCTTAGGAAATCTCGCTAGCTGACTTTATTTGTAGTTTCGTTTGGGAATAAATTGATCTTCCAATTGCATATAAATTTTAATATTAAAAGATGATAAAAAAAGCTTTGACGAATATTGCCTCACAGATTCGAACCAAGTGTCGTCGATATGAGACTGCCTCTCTAACCCACAGAGCTAGGTGCGATTCGGTGACGCAGCATTGGTATTTTGTCGTGTCTATTTGTATGCCGGGGGGCGGGGCAAGTCAAACATAATGCTGTACCATGCTGTGACCAAATCATTTCCCAGACACCCGCCTAAATAAGTTTTTTTCTTGTTGTGCAAATAACCCCCTAACGAGTTTTTTGCAGTTGCTTCATTTCACATTTGACCCTCCAAAATACCCCAATACGTTTGGACATAGTATTTCACACAAAAAGCCTTCGGGAAAAAATACCCTAAATGCGTTGAAACAGTCTTTCAAAACTACCCTTTTTGTGAAAATGGTGTTTTGATACCTTAACGCGCTGTTGCCGCGCGGGCCGGTCTAAAACTGAACAAAAACCCTTTAACGCGTTTTTTGGGTCCGCATGTGTACAGACATTATGTTTGACTGCCCCCCCCACCCCGGGACTCGTATGTAACAAGTTGTTCAAGGCTGTTACGTCATTCGGCCCGAACGAGATTTCCAAGCTCAGAATTGATGAGCTGCGACCGATCTACGCCATATACATGTAGTTCTCAACAACTAACCAGTACACATGTACATACGAAGTGCGATGTGCTAATGCGATCAGTTAGTTGTTTTAGCCGTATGTTGCAATCGTTGTCAGGGCGTATCCGGATTTTGGAGTTCAGGGCCTCCCGCCAGCAAAACTGAAAGAAGGATCAATGTGTACGCAAGAAAGGGGAAGGGTCGTGTGGATTCCCCCACTCCCCAAATCAAAAGTTTCACATTGTTTTCCAACACCATGACATACATGAAAAAAAATGCTATTGATCGTAAGTACATGCTTATACTCTAGCTATTATTTCATTGCGAAAATGTCCCAAGAATTTTGATCCAATCCACCAGAGAAAAAATTGATACACCCCTGTATGGGGCCAACAGAATCTAAAACCCTAACAAAATGTAAAAAAGGTCGTAAAATGTTCCAGGCTCTGTTTCTTTCCCCACCCCACCCCTCAAACTAACCAATCTGTTCAGCAAGGGCGATCAGCAAAACGACTTTGACATTCAGGATGGACGAATGAGTGAATAGCCCCACGTGATTAATGATTTGATATATCGGATGTTGAATTTACGACAAAAACAATGCATGAGTTTTGGCTTCAGGGGAAAATATTGGTTCGAGTTATCAACATCGCGCAGGCAACTCTGTTCGGTCCAGTTTGTATATGCTGTGTTTCTCTTCGCTGTGTGAAAGTGAAGTATCAATCAATTTGATCGACCTGAAACTCCCGAAAGCTCCCGAGAAATGGTGATGGTGGTACGTGTCTCCATCTCAGTGGGGGAAGAATGGAAATTGAATGGTGCACTTTTGAGTTGATACGCCCACTTTCTTGTTATAGAAACAAAACTGATAACATACATAAAGCCTACATGCTTGCAACCAAGCAATCGATTTATTCATATTAGTAGATATCCGTGTGTGTTTTTGATAGGCCTACGTGAAGTTATGAATAGTTTGTTAAGCGTATTGCGATCGTATACGTGGAAGTGTGTTATGTAGCCTTGATAGATTTCGTATTTGTTGTATTATGTATGCTTGTGATGTATTATGCATTATGTACATCGTGCATGTGTATGTTTATTGCATTCGATGGAATATGTTTATGTGTTATGGTATATGTATGCTGAAATTGTAATGATTACTTAATGTCTTTTTTCATGTTGTATATTGATAAAATAGTAGGACGTGGAGCCAGCACGATATCCATAAACTGTTAAAAATTCTACCATTCACCATTCAAGATAGCGTAGCAGCTTTTTGCCAATTGGAGGCGGGGGGGGGGCAAGGCACCGCAAGGCACCCGAATGTACCGACAAACTCGACGTACCGCATTTATGTGTTGGTGTAATTGATAACAGTTTAATATTTACGAGGGACAGTGATAATGCAAGGGGCGGGTCTGCTTGTTTGTTAAGGTTTGATTTTGACTGTGAATGGTGATAGGAGAACATTTTTTAAAATTGCCTAAGGTTTTTCGCGCCGAAGGCGCCCCCGCGGACCCCCCCGCCCCCCCGAAAATTTTTCAAAATGTGTCGATGTTTTTCGCGCGAAGCGCAATGTAAATGTTGAGACTGTATATGTTTGCGCGCAAAGCGCGCCGAGAATTTTCAAGATGTGTATGTTTTCAGCGCGATAAGCGCAACGAAATTTGAAAACTCTATATGTTTGCGCGCGGAGCCGCGCCAAATGTTGAGAATTTTGGTATGAAAATTTGAAAATGATGTTGATGACTGTTTTTTAAAAACTTACAATAGGCTCTTTGTGGTTTTCCTGACATCTAACATAATAAGATCATTACGATTTTTCACTTGGCCACTGCAAGGGGGGGGGGTAAACCTGACGGCTACGCCCTCCCGTACTGATTACAAATATTAGAGCTTCTTCTATAATAATGGTAATGTCATGCGCGAGTGAAGCGAGACCGAACGAGGCGCTTCAGACATTAATAGATCTCAAGTCAGAAAGTTGAATTTCTACAAACGCGCTAATCGAGCCTCTGATTCCTGATAATTTCGCACTCCAGCAGTTACTCTTAATTTTATAGGGAAATGCAAAGTATAATCATGCAACAGTTTTGTTATTCAACATTGCTTGGGAAGAACTGTGCGCTTTGTTTGGATTGTTAGCGAACGAGCGACGGGCCGAGGGCAAAATTTCATCACCTTACATGGCGGAGTGTGTTACCCCTGGTATCATAGCGTTTATTCTCTTTTCCAAGATGTTTTCCTTAAATATAACACGGTGCTGAAATGTTGCATTTTTAACTGTTTAATGTTGTAGGCTGTAACATTTTGTCGGTACGATCAGGTATGCTCGTGGTCAGTGATTTGGACGTTCGAGTGTAGGCCTAATGTATATACATTTGAACTCGTTTCACTTGTACCGAGTGCCATCAATATTGTACTCATGCAAAGACCAGTTTGCCTGGTTACTCGAAAAAACTCTGACTAAGAAATCAATAATGCGAGCGAGCGGGAGCGGCGAGCTTGGCAAAAAGATGTTTCATTTAAAAATTGCAATTTCTTATCAATATTCTGTTGTTTTTTGAGATATTTCGTCGGTACAAAATTATTTTTTGTCGCGTCCGCGATGTACGACTGGAGTCCTTCGTTGTACCGACGAATTGCGAAAAAGCATTATTGGGCGGGGGGGGGGTGGGGGCAACTGCCCTCTGCCCCCCCCCTTTGGCTACGTAATGATCACATCAATGTTTGTTTTTTTTTATAATTCTGTTTTTATTTTAACAAATTAAGTCAATTTACAATGTTTACAAATGATGTTAGGATGTGCAAATCACAGTAAAAACAAGTTGGTTAACACAAAAAGATAAAATAAAACAATATATAACTATAGAATAACCCTACCCCTTATCCACCCCCCCACCTCCCCAAAAAGGGAATGTGCAAAGTGATGACTTAATTCAATGTTCTAAACACGCAGTTAGATGATTTGGTAAAATAGTGTAGCACAAAAAAAAAAACTATTGACAAGCTATGATTATAGAGCGTGAGTTTGCCCCAACCATATTGATTAAGCATTAAAAAAAACATATACTGGTTATCTAAAACAACACAATTATACGAAGTTTCTTGAGTACGACAAGTATATCAAGGAAAACTGGAAGGTACAAGATGCATGACAAATTTAGAGATCGTGATGCTCATACAACCTTACAACTAAAATATGCTCAGTACAGTTTTAGCAGTTATCATTACGAGAAAGGGCATGAGCTGGCTAATACAAAATATATAAAATGTTTAGTGATCATGTACTGCCTGCAACATTGTTACGAAACCAATTATAGGGAAATCGCACTTCTTGAAGTGACAGCGGGCAACTTATTTCTTTTCTAGTAACAAAGTTATTCAAGTTCCTGTTGATTTTTTACAAATGTTCTAATAAAGCAAAACTGGGAAAGATTAATTCCTTAATTTACGGGGTGGTATGTATCATACTTCAAAAGTATAAAAAGTCATGAAATAAACTTATAGTTGAAAAAAAGTCGAACATTTTTCAAATTTAGAAACCATTTATTGTACGTTATTTTGGGAAATTTTCGATAAAAGCGATTGGAGCAAATAAGAATTACTTCTGTTCACATTGCACCAAAACAGAGTGGACTATTGTTTCGCTCCTTTTATCACAGAAAAAAACACATTGGAGATGTGAATCCTTAGTATTTAATCTTATATAAAAATTCATTTTAATGCTATTGCTTTATGAAATCTTAAAATAGAATGGATCTTAATTAGTATCCAATGGTACAAAAAAAATTGTTTAATGTACCTTTTTCCCAATTGATAGTCCTCGGTTTGGGTAAAACTTCACCCGAAAAAGAATATCTTTTTCAGGGTGTGTGAGTCTTTAAATAGAATTGTATGATTGTGCTAGGGGACTTTTTTGATAACTCAACATTTGTGTACAATTGTTCGATTGAAACACGATAATATCGGGGTCAAAATTGCAGGCCAACCATCTTCAGGGATTGCACTTAACTCACAAAAATTATATTTCGTGTCTGTGCTGTTTGGAGGTTCAGATCGATGTGTTACGAAATGAATACATATAGTGTGTTCGCATTCATAGGCCCCTAATAGCAGAGAATTTGTACCTGACGCGAGATCAGGGGTGTAATTGACCATTTTGAATAGGGGAGGAAGTGCACGCGGCGCGGAATCAACATGTTTTTACATCTCAAATAAATCTTTTCCCAACCAAACAGCAAACAAGGAGGGGGCGGGGGCAGGGCGGCCGACGACATTCCCTTAACAACAACAAACAACAAACTACACACACACACACACACACACACACACACACACATTTTTGCCCGCAAAACAAATCAAAACAAAAACAAAGAAACGAACATATATATCCAGCAAACAGCATCCGAGAAAACTTTTACAATTTGCAGACTGGCAACATGAAAATGCCCATTGGGTTCGCGAATTTACTGAAATTGAGCATGAATGACGGGATGGGGGGATGCCCCACCCCTCCCCACACACATCTATCTCGTGACACCCCTGTGTGTGACATATTCTACCAAGTTCAACTTACATGTATAACGACGATTATTAGAATATTTCAAAAGTTCCGAATGTAGACAGCGTATTTGTAATTTCTGATACAATGTCAACGTATAGGTTAAAATAATAGGTTTCATACATGTGAGTGGAAGCTATGTGAGTGGAAGCTATATGACGTCACGATGTATTATTACTGAAGACTGCATCGCACTTTTACATCATAATAAGAGGTTGATCATCAATTAATTGTGTCGGCGTTTGACGTCAATATTTTCATTTTACGCAATGGTAAACTTTCCCTGGGGCAAACTGCACTGGATACTGGTGATGTTGAGATAACGGACATTTAGAATAAGATAATATTTTCAGGCAATTACTTTTCAATTGTTTGTATTTCCTTTAATCTTTGTTTTATTGCTGCCCGGGCATTTTATTAATCAATCGTGAACGTGTTTGCTTAATCGTGAGAGAAACTTTAGGGCAGTGCGTACCATAGATCATAGGGGTATTTTTTTTAGTTTTGATACTGCAGTTGCAGCTTGAAAAAGTCTGTCGGACCTGTAGTGTTTAATGTTATTTTGATAAGTTGACATTTGATTTTTTTTTTCATTCCTCATGATTACAAATTGCTATAGACCTATGGTTTTGTGGTCTAGTATGATTTAAAAAAGCCCTTGCTTAATCATTAACGCACAGTTCCTTTGAGTTTTAAGTATATTATAATCTTTTGTAATTTGTATCTTCATTGTATTTTTAAAAGTCAATATGTCGTGAAGTTATTTTTTGTATCAGTATAAATAATAACCACACTAAAAGCTCAAAGTTACTGAAATTAGGATGTATTTTGTGGCTGCGCCAGAAGTAATTACCGCGCTACCCAGGGGCGTCGATCGGGGGGGGGGGTGGGCAGTTGTCAACCCAATAAAATATAAGGGGGGGCAAATATATCGATTTTCCCCTAATAATCTCAACAACTCCAAAAATTTATAAATGTAGCGCTTTAAAAATTAGTGCAAGGCAATACAAAATAATTGCAGTTAACATGAATGTATTACTAAATATACACAATTGTTCATTTTCCGGCGTGATATGTTCAAAAAATTGACATTTGTCTCACTGTTGCCCCCCCCCCCATACGAAAATGGATCGACGCCCCTCATGCCACCACCTCTACCACTAACACCACTATGCAACAGCAGCTTTACCAACACTACCAACAACAACTACACAACAACGAACCGCATCACCGCCATCCCAACCATTACCACTGCACCACTACCACTACAACACCCTTAACACCATCAGCACCATTCCCTCTCACCAGAACTATACACTTACCACCACCACTACCACCATTACCACTGACAGGCCACCGCACTATCACCATCACATGCAATAGCATGGTCACATTTACACCACAATTAACACCACTACCGTTACTACCACCGTCACCACCATCACCATTGAAACAAACACCACTACTCTTACCACCACCACTACCACCACCACCACCACTACTTCTACTACAACCATCACCACCACCACCACCACCACCACTACCATAACCACTACTGCCACCTCTACCACCCTCATCACTTCCACTACCACCGCATCCACCACTACTAATATAAATACATACATGAATTATAGAGAAAAATGCATTACTCCAAAGTGATTTGTTTTTCTTTATTTATGAACAGGCTAATGGTCAACTACACGTATTTTGAAGTAAGATTACACGACCAAAAGCATCGTCAGTGACATTACGTACCGGCGAATCTTGTATATCAAACAAACCAAACATTCGCCAGTACGTGAAATCAGCGATATCAGTTTCAGAAAGAAACATAAAGATGCTAATTATCAATCAAAATGAAAACCGTTTTTGTTTGTAGTGTATAATGGTGCGTGAATGAGCACTGAATTCAAGAAGCTAAGCTGTATTTGGTAGGAACGTGTAAAGGGTAACGTATCAAAAACAAAAGAAACAAAAATCGCTATCGGTTGACCAAAAGCTCTGGTACAAGGAGATGTAGAATCTCTTTAAAATAAAAATACTAATTATTTGCCCAATTTGGCAAGACCAGTTTGCACGTAAGCAGTGGTCGAACGTAAAAAAATCTCATTTTAGGAACTTGGAATCTGTTGCCCGTCAGTAACCTCATTCAAGATTTCTGGGGCAACTGTGACGTTCAACTTTTTATGGAACTAGGGGAGCCCTGGGCGGAATTAAGGAGCCTATCAACTAACCACCCCCCCTTCCCATGTCTCGTTATTGGAGTCCGCCTCTAAAGTCGTTGTGTGAATGGAAATCAATTAATTGATAATGGTCCATTAAAAATGAAATGGGTTTGACTGGGGTAAACCGAATCTCGACTACATTAATATGACAACAGAGTGGTCGAAACAAAAACTTATAAATGCATTGGGCAATCTAGTAATTATTTTCCTTCTTCTGAAAAAAATCAACAGCCCAGAAGAAATAGCGATTGGGTAAAGTAAAGAACATTTAAATGGAATAGCAGTAAATTGCAAAGCTCGGCAAAACAAATGGTCTGGTAACAGCATACCTACTTTAATGGATACACAGTGAAAGGGGCTTGTAAGACGAATTAATAATAGAGCTACCCACTGTATTACTGAAAATTGGCTTAAGAATGATTGAAATTCAACAGTAAAACAAAAAAGGTAGTTAACTTAAACGAATGAATGACTTCAAGTGGGAAATATGCAAGTTTCGACTCATGAGAGAAGTCACGTTTATTAGAATATATATTTTTTTATATTTTTTTTAACTTGTAAGGGAGAGAGATGTTAGACGAGGTACTGGTGGTGGTGGTGATTGTGAGGAGGAGAAAAATACGAAGGAGAGGGACAGAAGAGGGAGAAAGAGGGTGGGGTGTAAAATATGACGAGCAGACAATAAGAGAAGTTGTAAGACTGATGTAGACAGAGACGGAATTGGAGAAGGAAGAGGAAGGGGGGAGAGGGGAAGAGGAGGAGTAGGAGGAGGAGGCGAAGGAGGCTGACGTAGAGGAGGAAGAGTAAGAGGAGGAGCAGGAGGAGGGTAATCCCCAGCAGGACAATCTGACTGAGGTGTTAAGGATAGAAGGTCAAATCTGGAGTGGAATTGACAGGGAAAGAGGAAGAGGAAGAGTTTATATTTCACATGCACAAGTTGTAGTTTATCATCATGAAGCACACATTATGTAAATGACTAATAAATCTAATAATAAACTGTAGGCATACGTACAATATGCCCCGACAATAAACTAGGTGTTTCCAAAAATATACAAGGCTAATATGAAACCATTCTAGATTAGCTTCATCGTACATGCACTACCATTAAACATTATAATCATACAATCTTGAAAATTCCGGGTCAGTCTGACTCGAAGAAAGGATCCGTTGGGGGCACACCCGGAAAAGGGTCAATTTTAACCACATTCCGGGTCAAGTTTGACCAAAATCCAAGTCAGGTTGACTCATATTTTGATCAACCTTGACCCGGAATTTAGTTAAAACTGATCCTTTTCCGGGTGTGCCCCCAACGGATTTCTTTTCCGAGTCAATCTGACCCGGGATTTTTAAGAGTGGAGTATAAATTACCATCCAATTTAATATACCATTTTCTCGGTAGCAGGGTAATCTTTTCCAATATCCGTACCTAGTTTCCGAACTGTTGTAGGTTTTTATACGTATCTTAGTTCAGAAGCAATTGTAATTATACGTACAAACCCAAAGGTGTAGCCAAGGGGCTGGATAAAGGGAGTCATAGCCTCCCTGCTACTCTTGAAGTAAATTAAATGATTAGATAAATAGATGGATTAGTTATTTATGAATGAAATAAGTGAATACATATACATGTGCACAATAAAAATGGCGTACATTCTGTCGACAAGTGGGCAAGACTTATAGCTATAAACTCAAATTAGTAAGAATAACTATTCATAATCCACATTTGTCAAATGTTTTAATAATGACCTAATAAATTTACATTTTGAAATATTTATTTCTCCTTGCCGTCACTTGCGTTCTTGTAGCTGTACATCTTCTGCTATATAAATGCTCCAACTCAAACCACCATTTATTTTATCAGTTTCTACCTGTTATACCTCTAGCTTTATCAATCAATTCATTTCATATAGAGTTATAATCTATCTGTACCCGTATTCATTTAAACTATTTCAACCTATCTTATATGTTCTCATTTGAATGTATTTTTGTTGAATATATGTTGTACTTATATTTTTGTATATTGCTAAGTGTGAACCCACCAAATTTCCAAAGTATTGGACAATAAAGATGAACTTACGAACTTATAAACCCCTTGTTCCTCAGATAATACCTAAAATTTATCGTTTATCGAATTGATAATTGTCTGTTTTCTGTTTCATGTGTCACTCGAGCAAAAAATTGCTCCCCCTCCCGGAATTGAAACATCCTGTCAACGCCACTGAATGATCCCTTGTAATCACAAGAAATTAAGAACGATCTCAATTTATCTTCAAAGTAATGAATTCTGGACAATTTTGTAAGATACTCAAGGGATTCCTGGTTTTTACCATGATCAGGACATCGGAAATAAGAGGATTTACGAGATTTGAAGATTTCCATTTATGAAAGACATATCAGTATTAAGTGAGCATCAGAAAGCAAAAAAGGCATCCTCTTAAAATGTAAATAAGTGACAATCTGGGCCCTAAAGAATTAATGATATTCCAAACCGTTTGCGATGATGAAAAAGAAAAAAAAACTAAATAAAGGAAATTAAACCTGTACAAGACAAACTTGATTATGTGATTATCAATTGAAATACAATTTTGATATTATTCCTTTTTTTTGGGGGGGGGGCAAGAGGACATTTCAAAAGCACGTTATTTCAGTAATAAACGGTGGGGTTCAATCCACATTCGAGACTATGTTGTAGTCTACTAACGAATTATAGGTCACGCGTTTTGCATGATGCTTTGCGAGAAAACCGTGCTCCTTGCTTCACATGGACGACTCGTTGCAGGTTTCGTAAAAATCCCAAACGGAAGTGGAAAAAACCAAACCCCGTTTTTTAACGTTTTTTTTTCATCCTATTTTACTGCTTGAATCCACTGACGGCTACATCCCAGATCGGAATTGGCCAAAAAAAATGAGAAGAAAATAAATTTGTTTTATTTTTCACAAAATCTGTCCGTGTCAATTTACTGCTCAAATCCCCTGACGGCGACCATGGCGGATGAACCCCTGAAGCAGCCCTTGAGACGACCGCTGGCGTCGCACATGCACACGAGACTGGACGAGGCGAAACACATCCTTGATTTACCTGCAGGTAATGTAGAATCGAGACAAAGAATATACGATTGGGTTTTGTGATTATAAACAGCTCCGTTCGACGAGGCGGCGTAACATTTTTAGAATATTTAAAATTGAACGTTTATATTGTACAACAGAAGCGGAAGACATTGCAGATGATTTTTTTTAGACCAACCGGTGATTGAAACACAGAGAGAGACAAACAGAGGACACACACACACACACACACACACACACACACACACACACACACACACACACACACACACACACACACACACACACACACACAC
>JZLH01S0615839.1:1647-11942 GCA_001188425.1 Eucidaris tribuloides
TGTGTTCCTCTGAAACAGCGGGCCTGGCTAATTTAGATTCCACTCCGTTCGATTTCAAAAAACTCATTTAAGTTACCGTTGGTTCGGCCAGTCGCCATTCATCCATAGAATAAGGCTTTAGTGCTTCATTATTCTGACCTAATTTGGTGAAATTGATCCGACAGATACATAACTTCATGAATAACACGGAAATGAGTTAATGCAATATCGAGAGGAACCTCATATGCATTAAGCCCCGGTGTGTTGCAGATCCACGCATTTTTGTGTGAAGCGCGTGTCTTTGTCACTGAGGAAATGTGCCCAATCCACGCAGCGACATTCGGCGGCAAGATGGGCAGGAGTCGACAAGGATGAGTAGGCGCATTACTGCTGGTCCGGTCTCTCGAGGTGTATATTCTGGGTGTTTAGGGATAATCAGTAACCTCGATCTTCATCATTTTGTTGAAGCGACAGATTCCAAGAAAATACACACTTAACTTTCCTGATTCATTCATCAAACCACGGCCTGATTTAGTTGCCTCCATTTTTGCTGGTCGCTCTCACACTAACAGACATGCTAGGCGGGTAAGCATCGAAATCGTATTGGTACTGCCTGGTTGGAAATCAAACGTCCTGCTCTGGTCCATCGTTTGGCGAATATCTACGTTCCATCTTACGGTTCTGTCAATCGAAGATGATATAGCAGTTGTCCACTCCAAATTTGGTACTGCGCAAACTTTAATAACGGTCGACGACATATGTGTAGCTGGCCATCGGATGGATTTTTGCACTGGCCATTTCAATATAACGCTTTAAATCTCTTGGTACTACGTTCGAGAAATGAATGTGTCGAAAAATCACACAGAGCACTTCGTGGTTTATCCAATGCACGCGTGTTCTTTCGGGAATTCTTTCTACCGTTTGTCGTGATGTCTGTTTCATCTATCCTCATCGCTCGTAAACTCTCAATGATGATCGGATCGCCTACAGAATGGGCGGGAAACAACAACATCGGGCCAACGCAAACGCCGCGAGCACCTTCCCGAGTCTGTGCCTTTCAGAATGCCTCTCATCAGAGCACAAGCGCAGAAATTACTACTCATCATGGTCGCAGGGGTACAGACGGACCAGCAAATGTAATTCCCCACGAAACGGCGACTTCTAGTTCGGATCCAAACTCCAGACGCGGGAAAATGACGCCCGCCGCTGTGCGCCGTCTGCATACAACCAAAGTGCTACTTCTCGTCTATCTAGTCTACGTGGTGTGTTGGTCACCCAATCAGTGGTACTTCTTGCAGTACAATCTGGGTGGCTCCATTAATTTCCGTGGCGTATTCTACTTAATAACTGTCATTATGGCCTCGTGTAACACTTGCATCAACCCTTTCATCTTTGCGCTCAGAATGGACTCTTTTCGCAAAGAGTTCAAGAGATTATTTGGCTGTGAGAATTGACTGTCATGTCATGTTTTGTGGACGTTTAGTCTGGGCTAGATCCGACACCACCTTGTTTTGTGACATACGTAACTTTTTTTGACGGTTTCTTGTCAATATTAAGGCAGTGATACCGGACCAGAAGGGTGCCGGACGTGGACCTTGAGCATTTTGCAAAATACGAAGAGCTTAGTTCCGAAAGGCGCTAAATCCATTTTCACCAAAAATGAGTTATGAACATCAACACATTTGATACCTACTTGTTCCAGTCCAAAATTTAAAATCAAATTCCACGAGCAAGTATGAAATCTCTCGGGTTTACATTTTATTTTTCCATAGACGTGTGTACAAGCTCAGGCAAAGAAATGCACTTTTCTCCAAAGCTACTGAAGTGAATTAAGCGCCTTTTGGAACTAAGCTCTTCATATACAAGATTGGTCACCGTGACGTCATTATTTTCATAATTAATCACCGTGTGCATGTTGTTTTAAAGGTTTTTTTGTCAATATGGAGGTGCTAATCTTTAAAATCAGTCAAGTGTCAGTTGTAAAAACATTGCTATTTTTTCTGAAGACGCAAATACATAATAAATGTATTGGAAATGGTTGTCATTAGTGCAGTACCCTCTCTGAATGATTATATTATCCAATGAGCTCGCGTTTAATATCATCATCTTATGATGCGGTCTGAGACGTTAATCCTGTCGTTTAAGACATTAAAGATTCCAAACGTTATTTGCAAATAAAACAACCTTTCTCACTTTCTCCACAACATTGTGACACGGCGAATAAGAGGATTTAGATTTTAGAAAGATACTCGTATTTAATGTCTCTCGCCTAGGTCCTAGGTCATACATTACGAGTATTCATAACTTCGGTATCTACACCGGTCGTCCGTCTTATCAAGCTCTGCTTATATCGGCGACCTTCTTCATGAAAATATGCTTCTGTAGCCTATGTGTAGTATGCATTCATACGCATTGCAAGTCATACAAATTGTCATACGTTATTTGGTCTGATTTTTTGTACATTCTGCAATTCATCTGTTACTATCACAATCGTAATTCAATCCTTATAAAATTGTTCGTATTGTCATAATTATAATTCAAATTAAATGTGTAAATTTCATTCATGAATATTGTATATATTATGCATGCAAATTATTTGCATAGTATTATCTGAATTAGAATTTGTGTATTTTGTTTTCCTTTTTTTTCAAATTTACTCTGTATTGTGAGAATTGCAATTTGTTACTTGTTACTTATTACTGTTACATGTACATTAAAATTGATCGAAATGCAGAAAATAGATTTTTTTCAAACAAACATATTAGAAGTTTGGCTGGTTGAGCTGATATTATGTACATGTTGCACACAAAGCCAAGTCACCTATTATGTAACGTTTTTATTATTGAACAAATAAATATTTTAATTCAAATCACTCAGTAATCCTATATTGTTACATCTCATTTTTTCTTTGTATGTCGTTTAAGTAAATGTTTTGATATCATGACATTTCTGATATTCGATAAATTATCATTTTAATTTTGATATTCAAATGCCAATATGCACATTTTCCAAAAGTTTTCCATAAAAATTCCCTATATTTCCGGAAAATTTCTAAAAAAATTTCCATGAAAATAATCCCGGGAATTTCGCAACCCTAGTTATATATTAAAATACAAGAGAAATATACGAAAATCATTTTTAACATAGTGAAGTTGAATTTTTTAAATAACCTCAGTTGCAAACCCAGAAACAGCGTTAGATCAATCGTTATAGTTTTGCGCATAAAATGGGTATGATGAAGAAACTGCCGAAGATCGGAGAGCATGAATTGAACATTGATATTTTAAAGGCCGGGAATCTTTTTGCACCCCTCCCGTAACACAGCAAAGCATCATTCATGCCCTTAGGCTATTAATGAAGGACATTTCTGTGAAATCTGAAGATCAGAAATCACCTAGAATTTGAAGTACGCACGTAAAAAACAATTGCAGTTTGGTGTATATTGTAAGCTAGGAATGTTTTTCTCAAGTTGACAATAATCCAAATCAAAGTCTAACGGTTACTTTAAAGGCAAGGTTTACCCTGACATCAAGTTGGTTTTAATAAAATCAGAACAATGAGAGAAACATACCAATGAAAGTTTGACGGAAATCCACCATGGAATAACAGAGTTATGGAATGTTAAACTTTCAAACTTGTGACGTCACATGCGAGCAGCTCCCCATATGTCATTAGATAGAAATTCCATAAAAGTATCGTTTTCTCAGAAAATTGAAAAGGATTTTGCCTGTGCATTCAATATATTATCAGAAATATTATTTCATACATACTTATGTGAAACAACCCGATTCAATTATCATGAACCATTGAAAATGCCAATTTATGGAATTTATATAAGATGAAAAATGGGGAGCTGCTCGCATGTGACATCACAAATTTAAAACTTTGAAACCTCATGACTCTGTTATTCTTTGGTGGAATTTCGCCAAACTTTCATGGATATGTTTCTCTCGTTGTTCTGCTTCGATTAAAATCAACTTGATGTCAGGGTGAACCTTGCCTTTAATTCCACTAAAACCTTTTTTCTAGTTACCATACCTTGCTAGATTTATGTTTGTCTATATACCAGTCTATTTACACGATGTAAATCTTAGTGAGCAAAAGAGACGCACCGCCTTTAACGTATATCGTTCAAAAGCTCATTTTCGAGTGCACATTTCATATAATACATAGGGAGTTACATGGCAGATCCAAGGGGGGGGGGGGGGTATAGAGACAAAGTAAACTTGTTGCGGCAAAAATTGTCACCGCCTCACAAATCGTCACCGGCAACCATTTGTGCCGATTTGTGCAAACCTGACGGCATAATTTGTCGCCGGCGAGAATTTGTGACGCCTTTACTGATTCCAGGTTTTTTGTTGCATGTGCGTGTATTTTGTGTGTGTCTGTCTATATGTGTCTGTTCGTGCGTGCCTGCATCTGTCTGTGTGTCTATGTGTGTCTGTCTGTGTGTATGTGTCTGTTCGTGTGTGTCTCTCTGTGTGTGCCTGACTGTATGTGTCTGTGTTTTTATGTGTTTGTGTTTGTGTCTGTATGTCTTTTCGTGTGTGTCTGTCCGTGTATGTCTGATGTGTATGTCATGTATCTGTGTGCGTCTATGTATGTATGTGTGTGTCTTTGTGTATGTCTAAGTGTGTTTGTTTGTGTGTCTGTTCGTATGTGTGTCTGTGTGCATGTCTGTGTCTGTGTATTTGTGTGTAAAATTAGATATGTGTCTGCGTCTGGGTGTCTATATGTGTTTGTCTGTGAGTCTATATACGTGTGTTTTAGTGTGTCATGTGTGTGTGTGTCATGTGTTTATGTGTATGTCTGTGTGTGTGTGTCTGTTTGTCTGTCTGTGTCTCTGTCTGTATCTGACATGCATACAGACAGACACATACAGACACACACGCACACATACTAACACCCACTACCAACACTCACACGCTAACACACACACATATACCCACACATTCTCACCCACAATACCAAAACGCACATGCCATTAGGTTTTGAACAAATCGGCACACAGCGAAAATTTGTGCAGCAATGCGCACGCGGAAGTGCATTGTGTGAAACGTGTCAAACATCTATCCTTAAAATAAACACAATTTCGAACGATACTTCTGCCCGACAAACATCGTGTCCGTGAGATTTCAACAAAAATGTTTGACAACACATCGATTCTATATCACCTGAATTTCCTCATCGATAAATTGTACTGATCTTTTTGGCAGGACATCTACCACTATCGTTGTTACTCCGAAATGTTATAAGTAACAACACAAGATAACGGTTGCACACGTTTTCGAAAACATGTATAATCACCGATAATATTTATAGTTTGGTCGTCAACATGCTCGGTTTATTGTGCAAATAAGGTACTCCTTTCATTCATATTTGTCTACATTTTAATGTATTGATACAGTGGTGTTTCAGCAGGCATCGAAATTATGAAGTCACTGTGAAATAGTTAGAATGAGGAAATAATGGCCCCCGTTCAATCGCCATGCGACTTTTTCCTACCTGCAAAGTACACTCACTCTACCTGATCAAAACACTGTTCTTTGTTAAAGCAGTTGACTTAAGATAGTAGTTTCCCAAGCAACATAAAATGAGTTACATGTAATTCAAAAAAATCAAAATGCAGTTATCTGAACGACTCTGAAGATGAGTTCTAAAAATGTATGCAACACAAATCATTACAGGATCAATTCAGTAAACACTTTTCATGCTTTTAGCATGTAAAAACACTGTTCATTTTGGTGGCCATTTTGAAAAATTCCCTGAAGAGTGATACAGTAGACATCTTTGCAGTGATTATTAAAGGGAGAGGCATAAGTTAAGAAAACATTTGTGTTCTTGCCAACCAATCAGATCGCACGTACACATTGCTGGAACTGGCCAAACATGACCGATGCATGCCACCCGACGTGTGTCAGTCATGCCGTAGTAATGTATGCACTGTTTGAATCGATAAGCTCCTCCCCCATGACTGTTTCTGCAAGTTTTATCTTAAGATAAGGCTTTCAAAGACATAAAATAAACACAAATTAACTAATTTATAGGGCCTTGGTGAGTGTGAGTGTCACACAGTATCCTTATTTAGGCTGTCTTTATCACCGTATACCATAATTCTCAGAATACTCTCAATGCCTTTTTATTTCTTAACTTATGCCTGTTAGTTGCTGGTGCCTTCTCCCTTTAAGAAAAGTTATCAAATGTTAACTCACTGTCTGGACACATAATGCCAAAAGTAGTCAAACGCGCCTCATAAATTGTTATATGACCCATTATGCACTTTATAGGGCGCACAAGCCTAATTACACGAGAAATCCAGAAATGAGCATTTGACCCGATGATGATTTGAATGGGAGGCTGTCAAGAAGGGGTGGATTTGATTTAGTATTAAATGATATTTTTTGACAGTGGTTGAGTGGATCTTCATTGCTGTTACAAGGAAATAAATTAAAGGTATTGGCTAACATTTACCCCAGTTAAAAAAATCTGAGCCACATGATTCCCCATGTTACCAGTGTGTTTGATGAGGTCTAAAAATGAAGCCCTGAAAAAATTGTATTTCAAAATGATTATTTAGTGCTTTAAAAAAGTGAAAATCGTAAGTTGACCAGATTCACTTGCCCATTTCCTCCCATAGACTTACTGTGTGTACACCTAGGCTAATGAAACTCGCCCCGAGTTTTAATTGTTTATTTATGCATAACTTGCCATTGGCAGTGTAACTTTCCAAACTGTTGTATTCTAGGGTGTTTATTTGTCCATTTGAACATTACTATGTAGCTCAGATATCAAAGTTTGACAATTTTTTAAATTGAAACTCCACAATGTTAGCCTATCACTTTAATAAATTTGGTGGGAACTGTATTATGATGTGCACATGAGTACGGCTTTGAAATTCAAGTAGACAGGCGCAAATCGGCATGAAAATGCTAGGAATCTGTTTAAGGGGAATCCCCTTGAGAAAATGCTGATTAATGTTACAGTCTATATCGCGGAATAACTTCATTGTGAAATTGTTGTTCTATCACAGAATGTTGGGTCCCATCTTCGCTAATTAATCTCTCATTTTTAATGAATTTTCAAACTTGATGCTTTCAACAGTATTCGTTTACCTATGTGCAAGCCATAGGGATTTTGGTTGCCATTTTGGAAAGCGCCCAAATTTTTACTTCTTTATAGATTATGTGTTATACATTTAGCTTCTTTATGAATAATTCTAATCAAAACTAATGCAACAGTTGGAGTGGTTAAATGTGCCTCATAAATGTTAATTTAACATACATGCCCTTCCTACTAAAAAATATTGCAACATACATTATAGCTCATGCATTCTCAGTTGAAAGTGTCTCTCTAAAATGATGTCCAAATGAAGTTTATTATTGGAAAATAACAAATTAGTTGAAAATAAATCACTGAATATTCTTTCCCCTTTCTTCTCCGAGGCGGAAAGATTATCAAATGCAGGTGCATCCATGTCAGAGAGGCTGGAACATACAATTTAACATTTTTTTGCCTCCCTATATGGGTGGGATATTAATTCACACTTGCATCGTAATTAGGTTTCACATTTCCCATGAAACGGTTTTGATGGTTTGGAAAGACTTCCAACAAACAAAACAAGTCAACAACATAAAAAAAATTTTGCCCCAAAATAAACGACTCCGCACAGTCTTTGCTGCAGATGAGAAAACATTTATTCAGATGGCCGTTGAATAAAAGAAAGGACATCTAGAGGGTGCATATGGACCAAGAATAAAGAGTTTTTAAAAATTTTATAAACAAACACAAACTAGAATTTCGCGATTCTCGGCTTTCGCTATTGCTATACATTCAGAAAATATAAACCTGTGGGCCGCTTCACATGTCCAAATGCAAAATAGTGGAAAGACTATAAAAGTAATTACCAGAAGAAATATGCAAATGAGGTCTTTAATATGCATATTTTTCGTCATCACTTTGCATGGGTAACCCTTGTACTCGGCACTATCCACATGCCGAGCGGCGTCGAAATCGGACAATGGAAAATGGTTGAAGTTCACCTTTGTTCTCATTAGCCAATCAGGAGAAATATGCAAATAAGGTAATTAATATGCGTATTTTTCGTCATCACTTTGCATGGGTAATCCTTGTACGCGGCACTACCCACATGCCGAGCGGTATCGAAATCGAATAATGGAAAGTGGTTGAAGTTTACATTTTTTCTTATTAGCCAATCAAGAGAAATATACAAATGAGGTTATTAATATGAAGATTTTCCATCATCAGTTTGGATGGGTAATAATAATAATAATAATAATAATAATAATAATAATATATATATATATATATATATATTATTTATTTATTTATTTATTTATTTATTTATTTACTTATTTCATTTCAAGATATATATCTGTGGACAAAAATGCGAACGAGTGTTTTGCTTATCCTGCCAAGCTCTCCATTCGTTTGTTACAAGCAACTGCCATTACTGGCATTATGATTGCCTTGGCAATAACATGAAAGTGGATTTTTTGTGCGCAAGGGAGCGAAGCCTGCGAGCGCCTAAACATTATGTAGTTTTCATGTGTCAAGAACGCTCGTCTATCAGGGGATATTTGTTGTATCTCATAGATATGAAGTTACGACAAAATGTAAATTTCAGGTTAAAAATAGGTTAAGATGCGAATATATCAATATCATTAAACCCTTTCTATTTGATACTTCTGGCTTGAAGTTCCTCTCCTTTTGAAATATATAGGTCATATGTTTCACAAGCATTTCTTTTCTGAAAGCCCTTTTTTCAATGCCGGTTTGATAACAGTCTCACTCATTGGTTTCATTTTTACATCTTAGTATTCAATAATTTGCCCTTCTTTTATTTATAGCATGACATTATGGGTTTATTACTGACAATTAATCGGCAAAAAACAACGGGAGTACAAAGTATAAGTTGATTTGCGAGCGAGCGGAGCAAGCGATTTTGGAAATTTTCGCATGTTTACAACAACAACAAATTAAATTTCTTGCATTATTTTTGTCGATTATTGGGATATTTTGTTGGTACAAGATGACATGGTACACTTTTCTATTACTGACGACAAGACACTATGATACTATGATTGACAAATTACCAGCAAAGCACCGTCAAGAAAGTTTTGGTTGTCATGCGAGCGAGCAGACGAGCGAGTTTGAAAACTTTTGCGTATTTACACTTCAAAAAAGTGTAATTTCTTGGCTTATTTTCGTCAGTACTTGAGAGATTCTGTCGGTACGAGACGGTCTACATGTACCAACAAAATTTCAAATATACCGACAAAACTCGAAAAATGCATTATTGGCGGGGGGGGGCAACTGCCCCCCCCCACCCTCCCGTCCCCCTCCTCGACTTACGCTAGTAGTGTCAGGTAATTAATCAATTGTTGACATATAGATATTAAACAAATAGTTCCTCATGTACACATTTACATTATGCGCTGTTTTACTCCCAAGCCTGCAACTCATGAATATTCATATCACGTAGCCCCGAAGGTTCAGGGAAAAGGTGCACCCCGGCACCTCTCCATACCTCAGTCTACTTTACTGTGCACATTTTTGCCAATTTTTTCGTTCAAAATCAATAACTCTTACAACCATGGGCGTCGATCCGTGTTTCGGATTGGGGGCAAAAGTATAACAAAGTCAAATAGTAATACAGAATTCTGCGCGCGAAGTGCGCCGAAAATTTGACAATTCTTTATATTTGATGGAATTTTTATGGTTAGTTTAATCATGGGTTTTATAGTGCTTTCCAATGCCTGTTTAACATATCCTTGTATTGCATATTATGAATTTTTCAAGTTGTCAAAATTATTGGAAGGACATATGTTTGCCCCCTCAATATTTTCATTTTCATTCATCGATCGACGCCTCTGCTTACAACCTTTACAGTTTGCCTTATAATTTTCCTCACATTTGTTATATGGATGTGGCTTCAAGCTGCTGTGAACTGCAGATTGGCCCATGTATTTTCTCTGCCATAGCGCTCTCCAGCTTATACCAGAAACTGACACTACTGTCACTCTCCACGGGGTATTGTTCACTTTACCACTATATATTGTTATAATCCACGGGGTATTGTTCACTTTACCACTATATATTGTTATAATCTTTGACGTAGGTTGTCAGTAACTGCCACATAGGTAGCACTTTTATTAATGTGTGCTCAAGCATGCATACAAAATGGACTCGGCCGGGAATTCCCCATATGACGTGATAAAAAAAGAACTGCGTTCACGTACACTTACATTATCTTGGAATGCTTATGTGTAATCAATCAGACAGTACTAATAGTAGGG
>JZLH01S0615855.1:4539-14539 GCA_001188425.1 Eucidaris tribuloides
CACAATAACACACACAAACACACACACTATGCACACACATACACAACACAATACATCAATATGAATGTGAGTATTATTATAAATTACTTATTTTTGCCTTTCGATTGATTGTTAAAAAGAAAATCTATAATGTGATAAAATAGGAACTTACCGATGTGTTGCTGAGCGTCTGTCAGAGAAGTTGCCGTGCACAGGATTTGATCACCCTAAAGAAAAAAAAGAAGAAATATATATCATTGCGAAATGCAATGTCTGTATAAAGAGCACACTCTCACAGATGAACAGACATAAAATTATTATTCATTGAATATTACTGCATCAATTACTTGCGTCAATCAAATAATATCATAACAGTTCATTGTGTGTGTGTGTGTGTGTGTGTGTGTGTGTGTGTGTGTGTGTGTGTGTGTGTGTGTGTGTGTGTGTGTGTGTGTGTGTGTGTGTGTGTGTGTGTGTGTGTGTGTGTGTGTGTGTGTGTGTGTGTGTGTGTGTGTGTGTGTGTGTGTGTGTGTGTGTGTGTGTGTGTGTGTGTGTGTGTGTGTGTGTGTGTGTGTGTGTGTGTGTGGTGCGCGCGCGTGTGTGTGTGTATGTGTCTGTCTGTCTGTGTCTGCGTGATCAGTCATAATTTGAGTTATTAATTTATTTTCATGATGTATTTTCTGACATTTCGCATCCATATCCACACATCGATCCGAAATTCAATTTAGAAAATGCAACAGTCTGACGCTGAAAGGCCAAACGTCAGGAAGCGAGAGAATAACATAAATGTTGTGGTTAACCATTGCCCGCGTTATTAGTCGGATCGATGCACTTCCTCCTGTCGTGACGTCACGAGGAACCAAGATATCCACCGCAACCGGTTTCATATTCCATGCTTTTTCAATTTACATACATGAAGCCGATACGCTCGGAAATATGAAACGAAAATGATATTGCATTACAAGACGGTATCATTATTTTTGGTTTGTTGTGATTGGCTGTATCAAGACGACTTATTATTCTTTATTACTAATCCAAAAAAGCTGACAAGACTATTTTCTATTTATGAAATTTTTGTTTTGTTGGAAAATGAGACAAAATAATGTTACACGGTGTAAATTATCAGACAGGTGTCATTGATAGAATTGAAATTATCCAGATCTCATTTTAACGGGGTTAACTTGTGAGGATCAGAATTCTTTTATACAATCGTCCATGTGATTCCAGACAACGATGTAGTCAGTTTCATACTAGTGTCATTTACCTAAACAATACAATTCAAAATTCAGTTCGTGGACTGTATGATAGGCTACAATGAGTCGGTCAATATTCAAATATCGTCGGTATAGAAACAAAAGGATGTTATCGCAGAACCTGTTGAGAACCGGAATGGCGCTATCACTGTACAAAGTCAATGGCGTTAACGCCCTTCTGGTTGTCAGTGTGTATTGCGTTAACGCCCTTCTGTTTCTATACCGACGATATTGCACTTTATAATAAGATAGTTTTAACTCTCTTATTCTAAAATGACTTAAAAGTCACAGATAATATTGAGTGTGACCATAATTTGTTGGTTTTACATCTTCGTGATTTAGACTGGAGTGGATTGAGAGCAAAAAAAAAAATCTTTTTTTACTTTTTGTGGAAGGAAATTCTCATCTTAAATTGGATATACATGTACACTGTACTGTATATTAGCAAATCGCAAGAGCAAGAGAAATATAATGAACCTACATAAAAGGAAACTTGTACGGCTGTCATGGCTGTAGGATCCAAGGATCCTACATATGTCCTGCATATATATTATACTTTTATGTATTTACTTACTTGTTTACTTACTTATTTATTTACTTATTTACCTACTCATTTACTAACTAACTAACTTACTTACTTACTTATATACTTACTTGTTACTTACTTACAAGCTCAATTTGCTTTATTGGGGTCCGAAACCTTTCATTTATTATTTGTAATTAGGCCTACTTTGTATATATTATGTGATTTGTTTTCCTGTTGTTGTTTTTAATAATTGGTTTAATAAATTGAAATTGAAATTGAATTGAATTGAATACTTACTTACTTACTTACCTACTTACTTACTTACTTACTTACTTACTTTAACGGTTAACGGTTCCCTTACAATACTTCTTGAGGTTTTGGGATAAAGATGTACATCACTATGGTAAACGATTCATACTCATTCCTATCAAGAACAAATCTTTAAGTTTAATGTTTGGCAAATATGGCAGTCCCCGAATTATTCGCCCAATGCTATCGGTAGAAGACTTTAATATAATCAATAAGAAGATTAATGCCTCTCGCAGCATCAGAATTATGTCTGTGATATTTATCAATTGGTAAAATACGTTGTTTATTGCTAAAAGAAAACTTGGTTTACTCTTGACGATCTTGGGGTGCAAACATCTTTTCCTTGACGACAGAAAAACCGTCTGACTGCAGCACACAGACTTACTGATTACATTTGATCTGTAATCGGATCTACAGAATCATCGTGTAATTGATCCGTCCAATCATCATGCTTTTTGGAGTGCAACATAATCGAGCGACTCCGATAACCTAAATATTTAGAGACATCATCGGCGGATCGCTCGTAAATCATCACATCAGTGTTTACACTTAAGTGCAATGGGACAAGATGATGTCGATGTTTTAAGCTTACAATTTGTGTGTAAATCAAGTGTAACAGGTTCGGGAGGGAAACGAATTATCTCTGGAAGGAAGTCTGTCATGTTGAAGTTTACACAAATACAGAACAAAAACGGCGGTGCTAAAATCAGCTTCGTTTGTGTTAATAGAGGACCACACCCCTTGTACACACAGGAGTTTGACCTTGACACCGACCAGTGTGCAAGTAATCCCAAAGTGGTAAAATAAAATATAAAGTGTTTAAATAACAACGAAAAACACCAACTCATTTGTGATATTCATGGTGTGGTCCCGGCGTATTAACACTCGGGTGACAATTTCAACACCAACGATTTTGCTGTGTACACGCACAAATACATCCAGACAAGTTTAAGCACGACACATGACACATTGATTTCATGTAATATTGAATGGTAAGTGTTTTTGGTATTATAATATTGCAGAAATATGAAATACATGAATATAAGGAGTGTTATCATTCACTCACCTATAATTCACCTTAGTATATGGTATTGTAAAAGACTTGATTACTTGATTACTTATTTAGCTTTATGGATAATTTTCCACACAGTGTTATTCATTAATATAATTGTACTTATGAATTTACATGTATGTCTTCTCCAAATCCATGAATTTTCAACATTAATGGTCCTCTTCAATTTACATTTAAATGATTATTTAACACTTTGCAATGTTTGAATTCATTTATGCAGTACGTATTATTTATCTAAATTCTTTACCAAATTCTCCAAAGAATAGAAACGTTTCAGTGTATGATTTTCAGGGGATTAAACATTGCGTAGGTCTATACCCCCCCCCCCCGAAAAAAGCAGGAGAAAATTAATTTCTTATGATTTACTTAATCTTTACATTTCGTTTCTTGATCTTGATCTTGATCTTGTACATTCCCATTACATTTGATAGAAATACATGTACTCTGGAGATTTAACATATCGAAAAAGCAACAGCTTGCGGGGAAAAGTGACTTTGTAGGCGAACACAATACTGAAAAAATGGGGGCGGCACTTACAGCCTGGGCTATTATGGGATATGCATGTTTGACATTTAAGAGAATGAGTGGGCGTTAGTAAACCAATAAAGTAGGGCGCAATTGCCATAGGAGAATGGGTTAACCACAGTGCTGTTAGTTAATAAGAGAATATCATCGCCGGGTATTAAGCATTACCAAGGGCATTTCCGGATTCTTGATCCCACAAGAATCGTCAATGTAGCCCCATCTGATAATGGGAAAACATACTTTGCAACAAATTCTGCACAATTTCTATCGTTAAACATGCAAAGTGATTGCTAGCACGATTAGGAAAGGGGGTTTCAATGCAATAGTTGTTGTTGTTGTTACATCCCTTCGGTCGGGTTTTAAGGAGATTGTTATTGTTTTTGCGTTAATTGGAGCGAAATACCTCAGCAAAATGTCCGGAGAAGCCGGTCGTATATATGGAGCAGCAGAGGAGGTTGTCCCCAGAGTTTTTAGAGTGACCTTTTAATTGGAGTTGATGTTCCAATGATAGGTTCACAAGACATCGCATGACATTTCAAACCTCACAGATTCCAGGGCCGAAAACCCTGGTCCCAGGCAGAGACAGACTTCCCCGCGTATATATTCGTGTTGCTTATATTATGCACACTCTTGCTCCGCCCTTGGGGAAACGGAGCTAGGGCTGCAGCCCCATGGTCGTTCAGAAATTGAGAAATTCAGGCAGTTTTCAATTTTAATTCGGACTCGAAGCTAGTGGGAATTTTGATTAAAATCTCTTAAGTTTTCTTTTCCAATTCTACAACAAATAATTCATGACTTTTTCGGCATTTTCATTTATTTTGGATAAACGTTTACCAACTCATAGTATTGCACCAATTGACAACAGCAACATTTCATTCGGTTTTGATAATTATTCTAAAATCCTGATAATGTAGGTTTTCACGATTCAGTAAACCATGGATATGGAGATATGGATACGCCCATGCATGTTTAGGTATTGTAATTCAAAACCCCCTCAAGTGAAGTTTTTGGGACATAATATTCAAGAACAAGTATGTTTTTCTCAATCGCCAGTTTTTCTGGTGCCAATATCATTTGAAAAAAAAAATATTCTTGATCATAAGTTCTTGGAACAGAGACACAAGAAAAGGCATTTCAAGATTAAGAGTTTTTAAAATTTCCCCACCGTGCTCCTACATTTCCCAAGTTCATAAGTATTAGCTCTGTACACAGGCTCGCGTCTTTGTTATTTCTGTCTCTGGAATACGAGCCCATAAACAAGCTCATATTGCACGTATACTATAGGCCTATAGGCCTACCCTTCGTAAAATGGTCATCAGCCACACAATAAAACCATGTGTCATGTTTCAATGGACATTCGTATTCGGAAATAAAATGTCTGGCAAAGTGCCCCTTCTCACCCTATCCCCCCCCCCAACAGAAAAAAAACTACTGCGTAAGCATTACATGATTATTTGACAAGATTGCAGTGTGGTTGACAAAGTACTAAAATTCATCATGCTTATACAAATAAATATTGAATGGTGATTAAGTAATTATTGAATCTTTGTGTGTGTGTGATCATTCCCGCACAGATCAACGCATGCGGTAAATCATAATCCATCCATTAAAAAGTAATTTGTGTTTCATGGATGTAAGTTAAACTCCGACTACTCATCATAATTGTCTTTCCGCAAACACCGTCCGTAATTTGTCATGTGTATCGTTGCAAGGTAAAACCACGTGATGCATTTTAGTTGGAATTTATGGATGAATGATTAAAGTTCACGATGTACGATGATAATGAAAAAAAAAATTAACACTGTGAATACTGTATATTTAATTTGCTATACTTGATTTTGCGAATTTGCGTCCATCGCAAACATATTCAACAGATATCGGACCCAAATAAAACTTGCATATTTGAATGATGTTTTCACAAACATGCCGATTTTTACGCCAAAAGAATCTTAACGCTATACAAAGTCTATAGCATTAACGTACGCCCTTTTGATAGACAGATAATACAGGGTTAAATCCATTCTGGCATAACGCTGGTAATATATTTGGTCTGAATAATTACACATTGAAATATGAAGATTAAAAGGTTGTTTCTGAGATTCATATGAATCAGACAATGCCAGACTTTAAAAATTTATCTCAGTCTTTGAAGGTTTGCGAGCGGCAGATTGCATTAAAATAAATGGAAAATGACATTCGATATAAATTGCAGCCAGTGGCAATTTCAGCGCGCGTAATTTTGTATGCGTTTGTTGATTGCTCGTGTACATGCATGCGTAAAACAACCACATCTACCATGATTAATATAAATGATATATACTCTGTATGTCAATGAAACTGGTGGCCTATTCGCAGACAAATAACATTTTCGTTCACGGTAGAATCTGCAAAGTAACCTAGGGTTTCTATTTTCTCTGCTCGAGTTTTATGAAAATATATTATTTGTTGCCGGATGTAGATAGATGTATGGCAAAATAAACTGATTGAATCCCCTCCCAAGAAACAAACTAACATACTTCTAGTTATTTTAAGTTCAAGTTGCTTCATTAGGCCTAAGCATGTTTACTTCGAATGGGTATATGACGTCAGAGCTTTATTCTTGAGCAAGTCAAAAGAAGAAATGAATGAAAATTGTCCCAATGCTATTATGATTATGTAGCCAATGGAACATGGATGGCTGTATACATAATATAGCTCAATATGCGTATATGGAAAGCGGTAATTGTAAGTATTGATACACATCGTTCTACAATGTATAGAAATAATGTAGGGGATGTTATCCGGACTTAATTTTGTGATATTTTTCATTTCAGTTTTTTTACTTGTCATTTTATTTTTGTGTCGACGGTTTTTAGGTCATGACTAAAGTAATGATTAATGTATATGTATATTGCATATATACCACTTCAAATGACTATCTGAAGGACTCGTTTCACACACGAAACAAGGTAGACAAAAGTAAATGACCTCATAACTTGTCGCCAGGAACTAGATAAGAAGTAGAACTAAAAACATAAAAACAGATACAAAGTATGCTAGGAAAATGCTATATTCACATGAATATGTACACACTTCACATTGTGATATATTGATAAGATTGCTTTGTAATTGTGTGTCTCCCTAGTACCAGTATGCAACATTATAGATTTTCGCAGTTATCTACTAACTGTGTCCCATTTATGAATCTGACGCCTAAGGAAAATATACGTTTGGCTGCAAGTTGTATGAGGGGTAAATGTATGTGTGTGTGTGTGTGTGTGTGTGTGTGTGTGTGTGTGTGTGTGTGTGTGTGTGTGTGTGTGTGTGTGTGTGTGTGTGTGTGTGTGTGTGTGTGTGTGTGTGTGTGTGTAGTGTGTGTGTGTGTGTGTGTGTGTGTGTGTGTGTGTGTGTGTGTGTGTGTGTGCGCGCGTGTGTGTGTCTGTTTGTCTGTCTGTCTGTCTGTGTCTGTGTTAAGAAAATGGCTCCTTTCTAACAGCTGTACAGAAAATTGTCACTTCTACCACATGTGTCATCACCCGATATGTCGCAAGGGTGCTCAAGTTTAACAGACTTTCACGCGCAATTAACCGAGAAAGAGTACACTATACGACACTCCGTCTTCTCTGAATCATTAATGATCATGATAAGAGTCTATAAAGTGACTGCATGTGCAGGTGAAATGGCGGAGAGTGGGTGGAATAACACGCAAACTGATGAGCAAGCTACATGTAGATGGGGGAGAGTTTAAAGGGCAGTGACATGATTATGAGAAGAATACAAAAATGCCTCACGAACTAAACTGGTTGAGAAATATACCAGTCTATACACTAGCTGGAGTGCATCTCCTGGCTGAAAGGATTTGTGTTGACTTTGTTTATTTAAGGAGAATCAAGCATGAGCATACAAGCACTTTATTTCTGTCGTTCCCCGAGAGAAATTAATCCCATAGAAAGCTACGCAACAGATTCGTCTGTCACAAGGCATACTGATGAAAGCTATTTTAAAATGAGTCAACTTTTGACAACAACATACATGTAGTTTACTTGATTCTAGAATTGTTAAACCCAAGTTGAGAACTACCCCCAATCATATCATTTACCTTTAAATACCGTTGCCAGGCAGATACTTCGTTTCACGACTGAAACACAGTGTTTTATCAAGTTTCTATTTCTGTTTTATCTAATTTTTATCAGCATTAATGATTGTTGACTCCTTTAGTCTTTAAGGGAAATTCAACATGAAGAAGGCAATAAATTTGTATTGTGACCTCACGCTATGTTTCATGATTCTCACTCGCCCTAACTGATTTGATAGATGGCGGATTGATTTGATATTGTATGCTAGCCACTTATATATGCAGTGAAAATTATCAGAATATGTTGAACTAATTTATTTTAAATGTAATATCTCAGGATTACCTCCTATAGGCAATATGCTTGAATATTGTGTTCTTTAGCAGCACACCACAGCCATTTAGTGCTCAAATTTGATCCAGCTAAACATAAACTTTCAAGAAAAGGTAATGTTTCATCCCTACCAGTCGGTGCGAGAAGAAGGTTTATGTTGAACCCTTGTATAACAAATGATTTGAGTTTATTTGCTATAATGCCCTACCAGAAAAAACATAATGTTGTCCACAGTGTGTTTACATTGTGACAAGAGTGTGAACACAATGTGATACTATGTGAATTTGTCAATTTGGCCCATTTTCACAGTGTGACACTATGATCACTGTGTGCTTTTAGAGGTCACACTGTGACGACCCTGTGTTTTTCTATAGCCACTCTATGTGATCACTTTGTGAACACACTGTAACGACATTGTGTTCATTCCGGCAAGGTGATGAGCTCATTTTTGGTATGCAAATCAAGAATACATTCTCCACTGTTAGAAAGGTATTCTGTCCTACTTTGGTAAAGGAAGCAAGTGACAAACGTGTCATTTCTCATTAATGAGCAATTTGTGTCTGTCAGCTAACTTGGCATCAATGCATTTTCACGGCATTTTGACTTGAATATCTTTCGGTAGAATGATTATCTCTTCACCAAATTTTGCTTGGTAAAGCATAATTAGGTTGCTTTGTATACACCAGTAACTCAAATTTGAGTGATTTATCACTTTATCCTTTTACCAAAGTGAGGCAGTATTGTATGCTGCATGTTTCAAATCTGAAAGTATATCAAGATGAATTCAAATAATGGGTGATAATTTTGTGTGGGAGTAAATTCTGACGACTTCAATGTATAAACAGTTCTTTTTATGTAAGGGGTGAGGTCAATTGTTTGAGAAAATAAACCGGTATATCATGTAGATATATCTGTTTTGTCTTGATGGTTAGTTAGGATAGAGTTTTAGGCAAATAGTCGTTATATAATATTATTATCAGACATTAGGGTTGACATTTCTTTTCTTATTCGCCCTTGTTGTTTTTCATTTTCACTGTTATATCAATTCATATCGATTGATATCAACATATTTGTGAACTTTATACATATAACTTCAAATCTTTTTCTTCTTAATACAGATTCATTACTGCTAAAGGGCCCTCAATTCCAAGTTCTTAACCTAATATAACCTCGTATGCACATATTCACACATACATACAAACTTACACACACAGACTACCAAAATGTATACATACACACAAACTTTCCAAAATTTGCTTTATGGTGATTTTCTTTTCTTTGTATGCTTTGCTACCCTCTTTTCTATTTTGAGGCCCTCATTATTATCCGGTTTTGTGATCAAGGTGGAGTTCTCTATATATTTCTTCATATTACTTGAACACTTTACATGTTTGTCTTGATTTATAGAGATATCTTGGTGTTTATACATAAATTTCGACTTGTAATTTACAGCGTTTATTTGACCAAACTACGTTCATTTGAGAAAACAATTACCGGGAACAACTCGACCCCATTTTCAACATGACTTCAAAATAAAAGCGGTACGTTGGACCTTTCACCCATTTCATTGGAACTGTCTCTTCTACAAATCTCCATATATTGGTGCACCCAAAGTCCTTGCATATTCAGTGCATGCACAAATCACCCGTGTTTAATGCACAATTATTGCCGTGATATATGCCACTGGCAAAATTACAAAAATATGCTAGGCCTACATATAAGAAAGAGTGCCCAAGGCCGGGGCCCAAGGCCGTAAGAGAACGAAATTTAGAATAAGGTGAAAAAGAGGAAGTGAGACTACACAGCTATGATTCGTACAAGTGTTATTAATATTGAATTACATCATTATACATGTAATTTGTGTAAGTCATGTAGGCCAATTTCAACTCGAAATAATTTTGCAAGTGCCCGTTTGGGGGTCGTTTAATGGTGAGTCTGACTCTGACGGAAA
>JZLH01S0615855.1:16173-26537 GCA_001188425.1 Eucidaris tribuloides
GTGTGTGTGTGTGTGTGTGTGTATGTGTGACTGTGTGTGTGCCTGTGTGTGTGCCTCTGTGTGTGTCTGACTGTATTGTCTGTCTATCTGTATGTGTTTGCCAGTACATACAATAATCGCATGAATTACACGCAAAGGAGTTATCTTGGTAACGTATTGCAATAGCATGTAAAGTTCAGATGGGAAACAAAAACCACGTATGCCTATTAAGTGATTATCATAGTGTGGCACAAAGAAAACAAAATTGCAGGTGAACTCATCTCATTTCAGTCAGATAAGGTAATGTAATGAAGTCAGGCGGCGAAAATCATCAAGGAAACAGTCACCCGTCTTCATCAAACATCGTTATTAACATACACATCGACGCGCGTGTGTATCCTCTCACATTTGCAAGCCCGTCACTTCCGTTGCTAGGCAACTAAATTACATTGGGAAGAGAATACTGTGCCTGGGTTTATAATATGAGAATCGGTCTTGTTTCGTAAAGGTCATGAATTTGAAATTAACATGTGAATTTTTTTTCATGCCATGGTAGGGTTTATTTGCTGATATAGAAGGACAGCACACCTTGAAAATTGATGAAATAACATTCATTCGACGTTCTAGATTTTATTTGACAGGTCGTGATAACTTCGAGTCCAAGCTTCATAATTATTGACAACTGCTTGCAGAAAATAAATAGACGTGGTGCGTTTAATTTTAGAGCATACTGCATCAGCATCAGCTAACCTGATCAGATATTTTGACATAATGAGTTCAAATTTACACGTTCGTTGCTTGAATGATTTGCAATTGAAATAAAGGATATTTAACGCGAAGGAAAGAAGAATCTGAAGGTGTAATCGAGCCACAAAAATATTGATACGATGAATATCCTGTACCAGTAGGTACGCTCAAAGCGAGACAGTGTATTGTTTGTGAAAACAGGGAAAGAATAACTAGACGAGAGAAAATTTAGGTGCACGAGGTTTATGATGTGATAATTTACGGAAATTGCTGAAGTATTTAATGAACTGGGTGGGAGGTTTTAATCGGGGTTTTGGCGGTAAGTGGTACATACAAGCCATTTCTAATATAGTTGTATATGAATCTGTTAATACACTCATGCTCATAATTATTGAATATTTTAGAAACATTTTAGAAGTTGCCATTTTTCCGTGAACGGTATATATGAGATTAATATTTGCTCACCCCAGGTGAACAATTATAATCTAAGTATTTCAGGAATGCTGATCATTTTGTAGCGTCCGACTCGACACTAAAACCTGTGTTTATAAATGGCGGTATTGTTGTTGTTGAGTCACGTGGTGGTTACACGCGTTATTAGACTTGTAACAGATAATTCTGATGTTAATTTAATGATAAGTGACATTAGATACAAATTAATCAGTTTTTTGGGGTTGTTTTTTAAAATTACTTTAATTTGATACTTTCTTCATGATTTTTGGTGGATTTAAAAAAAACAAATATATAATTGTTATTGAGCTCAAATGTATTTTAGTTTTTACTTTAGTCATCTCATGAAATCCAAAAATTGCTTCACATACTGCGTTTTGTGAAAATATAGCACTTGTCCTTGAAATTTTGGACGAATATAGGAGAAAGAACTTAAGTAATCAACAAACATATTCGCATAATTATAGCAGGAGTGTATTTATAACTTATTTTTAGGGTGCACTCTATTTTATCGAGCCTCTGGGTCTTTATGATGTGTTCCTGATACACTTTTACTGTACTATATTTTAATGTGCAGTTTCTAAATAAACGTGAATTGAATTGAATTGAATGAAACAGGAAATTTGGCTAGATTTGCAGCCGGGAAAGATCTAGGGTGCAGAGGAATATCCATCGACCACTGTCCTCTTAGATAGAACCAAAAAAATGGCATATATACAACATTTTTACTATAGGCAGGTATAGCTCCAATAAGCCTATTTAAATGTATGATTTTTATCAAGGTTGTACAAACAGATATTTGAAAGACTCTCAAAATGAAAGCTATGTGGCAAATGCATGCATGTACGAGATGCATATTTTGGAAATTTACAATTGTAACGTTGTTCTTTTCAACAAAATCAATCAGTGCAGCCCATTGCTTTAAGGAGGGTTGCTTTCAGATGGCTCTAAAATAGACCTATCCAATCTTTAGAGATTATTTTATATTATGGATTTATTTGTTCTACAGAGTTTTTTTTAACGCGGAACTCAACTTCCGCCAGGAATATATAATCTAATAAACATAATTATGTTTATTGCAATATGTCATCGCAAAGATAATTAATTATTTTTTTTTAATTATTAATACCAAATTTGTAATAATTACGCCTTGAGTTATCGAATTGCAAACATGAGCAAAAATGAGCAATGTTGCTTTGAGCACAAGATGTAGATTTTATTCATCAACACGGTTGCAGATAGTTATTCGCTGACACATCCCCCTTTTGTTCTTTTGTGTTGTCATTCTATTGTTCCAATCGTTCGTAAGCTGAAAATAAATGAACATGATACTTTTTAAATCAGTTCCTTGCCTGACCACGCAACTGAGTGAACTGACCATTGAACAGCGCGTTTTTCTAGTCACCGAGTGGCGTCGCTAACTATACTTTCCCGGATCGTAATACACCATCAAAATCCACAATTTAGAGAAATGTGAGGAAGTATGAAATGGAAGGGTCATTCAGGTCGGAAAAGGTCAGTTCGGACACCACAGACCATCGATGCAGACCAAGAAACGTCATTTGATGTTGTTTACTGTCTCATTCCTTGCATTGCATTTAACAGTATACTGTCTATACTCTTGTGCGCAAAGTACTGTTTACATAACCCTTTTAAAGTAAGTTTCATTCAATCATGTATGACGTTATCACAACATTTTTTAGGATCATATAAAAAAAGTATGAATTAACCGTTTATATGACATACTGTAGTAAATATAATTATGTTTATTACATAAAATATTGCCGGTGGAAGCTGGGTTGCGCTTTTTCATAAACACACTGATGTATGTACTTAAACCGATATAAATTGGCTTATTGGTTGGCTTATGTTAGAGGGCGTTGTGCAACACAGTCGTTGTCACAAGATCAACTTGTAAGTACAGTGTTCTTACACTTTAATCAAGTTTACAAAGTTATTATTTGGAAAACTTCCTTTTAACAAAATACAGATGAAGAAAGGTGCTACACATGTGGTACTTGTAAACTGAATGTAACAAAGTAAAATAAAGGGATTAAAATTCAAAACGCATATTTTGCCATCAAGACTCTATATAACATTGTGGAAGCCCATTTAGAACATTGTCAACTGCTATCTGACATAATCTGACAGTATTTGAACAGACAAATATAAACACCACAGAACACAAACTCCAAACAGTTTTGCTGTCACTCGTGACATATGTATAGATAAATGAATTATTGTCGCTGACAAAAATTCTGCAAAACAGCAGTCCATGGGAAAACCTGGAATGGTCACTCGATGATTTTCACTTTTTAAAAGCACATAATGGTCGTTTTGAACTGCATTTTTTAGAGCTTTATTTTTCGACCTTATCAGAGATACAGGTAGTATGGGGAATCGTGTAGCTGAGATTTTGTTAAAACTGGAAACATTGTTATACGATGCCTTTAATCTTGATAGGGCCTGTATTTAAAACGCTTTCTTGATTTTCTGTTAACTTATCCAAAATCTGGTATCCTAAGATAGTGTCATCTCAACTACATCATGGGAGGAGTGATTGTGGTTGACACTACTGTCAATTTTAGACCTAAAAATCGGCTGACGTAAAGAAATGCAATACAGCTTTCAGTTTGTACCACCTCTAAGTCTCTTTAACAAAACTGAGAGATTTTCTAGTATTACGGATTCCAGAGAATAAAAAAAAATTGTCAATAATATATTTTTAATTTCAGCCCAAACAAATGCATTTTCCCTTATACTGTAATACATCACCGATAGTGTAAAATCTCAATTAAAGTTACTTATTCCACATTCTGTCCAGTAACATTATCTCTTAAGGCAGTACCGCACTAAACAACGTTTAGAATCGTAATGTTAATTTCAAACACATCCTACAGCTTTTTTTCTGATGCATGATGGAGAAAACTGTTACCTACAAAAGTTGTATATAAAATGTACTTCTATCATTGTAAATTATATGATAATGTTGTCACTATATTTAAAGTTAAAATGAATTTTTAGAATTAGTTATTTAGGGTCAATCAATTACCACAAATGTATAGAAAATATATAGTTTTTCCACATTTCATTTAAACTGTGGCAGTGATAAAAATCTCTAAATTTCTATGAATACATTCAATGTAAATCTACCAGTTTTCCAAGAAACTTCATTTCATGACTGCCTCCATCAATTTTTGACAAGTTTATAGAATCAATGCCGCCATTATCTCACTGCGACACCCGACTCTGACAGTGTGTGATGGAATTATTCCAAAGTCAACAAGAACGACTATAGTGATCTTGATGAGAGGTATGTAGACTTTCGTTTCGTTTTATTAGTTTCATCATTTTTTTCTTCGAAATGTACAAAAGATAACAAAGAACACCTTCCAAATGCGCAAAAAAACATTTTTTCGCCAACTGATTTATAAGTAAAATTATGCAAATAAATATATATCTACAATGGAAATAAACACGAGATAAAATCAACAAATTAACATTTCATTCATTAAATTTATTTTGTTAATTTTAAATGTCTATATTTACATTTCCAGTTTAAATTGTATCTTCCTCTTTGCTTTGTATACTTGTGGCTCCTTAAATGCACGCCTTCTAGCTTTTAAGCTAGTATCCTGTTGAAAAAAAAACTAAATAATTAAATAAATGAATAAATACATACATACATAAATAAATAAATACATAAATAAATAAATAAATAAATAAATAAATAAATAAATGAATAAATAAATAAATACATTGAGTAATCGCACTTGTTAACATCTATGCCGTTGTAGAAGGAGAAGCTAGTGAAATAAGTGGTAAAAGAAGTAGTTGTAATTTTGAAGTATTAAGCGAACATACAAGCCTGTACCGTATATTGCAAAGAATAAGTTCTCGGAGACAGCTTAATTAGGCAATTTTCTTTAAATGTTTCCAAAATATATTAATAAAATACCTATTTTGAAGGTTATGATTATTCCAATACTGCATGTTTCGATGATATGATATTGAAGAAAATATTTATTTTATTTATTTCGTTTATTTATAGTAAGCAGGATTAAATAGCACACGGGGAATTAACTGACGCCAGTGGCGTAACTACGGGGGGGGGGGTCACGGGGGGGGGGTCACGGTGCCCCGTCAATCGTCCGGCAAAAAAAAAAAAAAACCGGAAGGAAAAACGGAAGAGGAGACAAAGAAAAGAAATTTGGGGCTAGCCGTGATAGAAATTGCTCTTAAATGACCTTTGGAACTACTCTTTTTAGAGTCCTCCTGTTAATTATACCTGTTCTTTTATTGCAAACTTATTGAAAATTGCTTAAGCTATTATTAGCTATGTTTGTTTACTCAAAATTGCAGCGAAGGTTTGTGCAACAACATGAATTTTCGGGCGGTCTCACGTATATTGTTAATCGTGGCAGAGATGTCACATCCAATTCAGCATCTTTTTCCATTTCGCAAGATATATACATGAGGTAAAGTCACTCTTCTCCAGGGTGATGTAGTCCCACGGGGGTGGGGGAGGGGTACTCACATATATTTGGTATATTGGGATGTGCCGCTGGGAAGGGTGACTTTTTCAAGAAAAATCCTTGGACATGGGTCCCCATTTCATCAAAAAGATCCTTAGACATACATGAAAGTCCCATTTTGTTTCGGCGCGCTTTGCGCGCATACATAAAACAATCACAAATTTCAAATTTTCGGCGCGCTTCGCGCGCAAACATATTATATTTTCAAGTTTTGCCCATGCGCGCCAAAAAATTGGGAAACCTTTAGACATGGATGCCTATACGGCAAAAGGACCTTTACATGTGGGTATGGGTTCGGAGTTCTCAGTGGCACAGACGTACTACCCCCCCCCCCCCCCCGGGACTGTAGTGAGCTGAAATCCAGAGATTTCATCGCTTGCAGAGAAAATGTAATTTTGCAGGCCGTTTCATAAATCTGAATGTGTGTTTTAAATCTTTGACGAGTGTATTTCTAGCATTGATAGGTTTGCTTTGTTTATTAATCATTGAAATGTCTCAGAACACAGATTATCTTTTGTGGCATGCATATTTTGATCAGCAATTATGCTTGCTATTAATCCACCCTTGTAGAGGAATAGCGGAGGCAATATTGCAGATACATTCATCCAACATAGGAATTTGTGTAGAAATTCCTCCTCCAAAATTTATCATCCACTGAGCGCCCTTATGATACATTAATTTCAAATCAGAGAGAGGGGTTATATAACCTGAATAACAGACCCGTAGCCGGGTGGGGGAGGTGTGAGTACGCACCCCCAAAATCTGAAACGTCCACTTTAACAAAAATACGTATTTTAATCATTATAGGTTTTTAATTATTGTTGACTGTTCATTTCACGAAACTATAGTGTTAAGAGAGGGTCAAGATATGTTTATAAAACCACTAGAACTCGTCGGCCCCTGACCCCCGATAAATATCATCACCATGTTCTGAAATAACCTGCCATCAGCAATTCATTATAAAAAAAAAAAATTATACCACAGGAGGGGCAAAAAAGAAGTCTAAAATTGGAGTGCTTTCTAATTATTGTCGATTGTCCATTTTACAAAACAACAGTGTTATCAGAGGGGTAAATTGAGCTCATAAACCGCTATAACTCATCAGCTTCAGGGGGCTCCGCACCCTGACCCCCGCCCGGAACCCTACAAGCATGACAAGGGATTGTATAAGGTGGGCCTCTCGACCCTGCCTGTTAGGATGATTAGTCCCGTTTGCTCCCTATGGAAAAAATCTGGATAACGGTGTAAATAAACACTTACAATTCCGTTTTGTTCTCACATTATAGTAAAAATTATTTCCAATTAACTTTCAAAGAATACACCACAAAAACGCGTTTTTCTTCTTGGATTTTCGAAGTTTCCCAAACCGCTCGCTCGCTACGCTCGCTCGCGGAGTTTTTTTTTACAAAACTAAATATGGAAATGGCGTTTTTATTACAAAATGGCTGAAAAAAATTTGTATGCTTTAAAAAAAATGACAAAAAACTCTTCACATTTCAGTACGACTATACCAAACACTTGGCGTACGCAGCATTTTAAATCCACCATCTGAAAATACCGTTTCGAGCGAGCGACTGGGTGCCCCCCCCCCCAATGAGTGTACCCACGGTACGCCACTGACTGACGCTGCCGAGTTTCAAGTTTTTGCTGATTTGTTTCTACCCTTGACTTGACCGAAAACAAAATAATCTCATATTGCAGTGTCTTAAATTCCAACGGGCAATTCTGTTAAAACAACTTTGAATTACCTCCGCCTTTCCATAACTTAATCAAATAAACCTTCTTCGCTTACAGATGATCCAATCAACAATCTCGCAATAACAAACTTTTGAACAGTGGGCCATCTTTTTTTCTGAGTCATTAAAAAAGTAAACAGATTGAGCATTTCATCTTATTATATGTGAGTATGTAGCTAGGTAGCTAGGTCCTTGATTATTATACAAAGTGTAAAGCAAAACATGCAATACCATCTGCAAACGTTTCATTAGATATTTTGGCGTGCTTATGAGGTCAGAATTAGGGTTGATCATTTTGATAGTAGAATCATTTTCCCCACATTGCTGATACCCAGAGCATTAGGTTTCACCATAATTTGAATCTTCAATACACGTATCCATATATAAATCAAAAGGCACGGGAAGATACGCTTTTGGAGGAAATATACATGTTCTTAAACCAAATTATTATTATACTATACTTCAGTTTGTTTGCTTTTATTGTTTGGGGGCTTTTGAAAATTGAACCTCCCAATAATTATGTTTGTTGAGAATAACTAAAAAAAAAATTCAAAACATCGCATATAATGTACATAAGATACACAGAAAGGACATTTATTACAAGAATATCTATCTAGACTCATAAAGCAACAAGTAAGGTCCAGGTTTCATCGCAAACAGTTCTCTCATCAAAAGTAAAACAAAACTGAAGGAAAGCAAAGAATAATGATTGCAACGCGGAGAGCCTTTCTCTGTGGTGGCGCTGTTGTCCTCAAAGTACATGTAACTACAGCTGTTGTTGTGCGTCCACTATATTGTTTCCTGTTGAGTTTGAGCCACCATTTGGACAAATTCTACATTGCATAACGACAAAGAAACAGACAGAAACATTATTGCTCTCTTTTACACAGTTCAATTGAATAATGTGTAATTTTACGCAGTTTGTACCATATGATGAAATTAGAGCAGTCGTTGGGTGTGCCTTCACATTCCCACGCCAGTTTAAAATTTCAATTTCAATACCTCATGCACGTTTGAATAAAATTTGATCAGCGTTGGAGTCATTGTACAAACGATGTGAAATTCATTGTGTACAAGGACATGTGACTTTTGACCTTTTAACACCCAAATCAATCACTTTCATGGTTAAAAACAAGACACAAGTTTGATTAAAATCCAATGAGCAGTAGATCGTGGTAACGAACCAATATCAAACAATTATTAAAAGGACCATACTCCATAAGCATTTGATCTTTAAACTTTCAACTTTAAAATCTAATCAGTTTATCTTTTTATTGACTCAAGTTACAGTAAAATCCGACCATAAGATATCGCGGTAACCATTAAGAAAAATCAGACTCTTAATACGAGGCCGTCGTTAATTTGTTCTGATTGGAATTCAGCGTTTCAAGGTCATTCTGATTTCTAGCCCTGATATTAGAAATTGATCCCATACAAAGCTACACAAGAAATCTCACCGTCACAGTACTTTCTGATAATTGTACGAGAAAGGGGAAATGTATGACTATGAAATTTTCACAGTAGATACTTTAAACAATAAGTTTGATTCTGGGACCATTGTGTTCTAAATTGAAGACTTCTTTCAATCTTGCCATTTCTCTTTGAGCCGTGAATATATACAGTGTGTCTCAAAAAAAATTTGTGCAAGTGAAAAGTGCCCTCTTTGGCAATTAGAAAATACTATTGTGACATTATACTTAAATCAACGTCAAGAACTTAGTCTTAGCTTTCAAATAATGTTAGTTTTGTTCAATTTGCTTGTTTTAATCTTGAGATATATTTATTTAAATAAGAAAGGGTGAAATCACGATTGTGCCACTTTTACTGCAGTCCCTTGTAAAAGTGACACAATTGTGATTCCACCATTCCACCCTTATGTTGTTTACAAGATATCTCGAGATCAAAATAAGCAAATTAAACAAAACAAGTGGCATTTAAAAGCTGCGACCTTGCCCTTGACGTTGATGTAAGTATCATGTCACAAGAGTATTTTGTAATTGCCAAAGAGGGCGCGTTTTACTTGCACAATTTTTTGAGACATGCTGCAGCATTTCTGAAAAATTGTACAAGTAAAAAGCGCCCTCCGTGACAGTTAGAATATACTGCTATGACACATGTTTACGTCACCATCAAGGGCAAAGTCTTAGCTTTCAAATGCTGTTTGTTCTATTCAAATTCTTTGTTTTGATCTCGAGATATCCTGTATGCAATAAACGGGTGGAATCACAATTGTGTCACTTTTACGGGAAGAGGTCCTGATGCTATTACTGACTGTACAAAAAGTGGCACATTTGTGATTTTACCTTTTCGTTGTTAACTGAGCATATCTCAGGATCAAAACAAGCAAACTGAACAGAACAAACGACATTTGAAAGCTAAGACTATGCCCTTGATGGTGATGTAAGCATCACGTCACAAAAATGTTGTTCTCATTACCAAAGAGGGCGCATTTGACGTGCACAATTATTTTTGAGGCACACTTTAGAATAACCTAATGAAATGAAATCGAGTCCTTACCTTCATAATTGATTCGACCATCGCTCCGGACATCGGCCTCCCGTATCATCTCGTCCACCTCCACGTCCGTTAATTTCTCTCCTAAACTTGTCATCACGTGTCGTAATTCACCCGCACTGTGGAGTTAATTAATATTGATTAACAACAATTAGAATCCGTTTAACACATTAGACTCATATCAAGGATTTATGGGTTCATGGTGTATTTATTTGTTCTGAGTCGGGAGAAAACTAGTTAAGTATTTGCTTGTGGAATATCAAAGCGAAAATAGAGGAATACATCACATAATTTGGCTATTTCAATATTTAAGGGACTTTAATGCTCAAGGAAAGCTCAAACACACACACACACACACCTACACACACGCACACACACACACACACACACACACACACACACA
>JZLH01S0615855.1:32648-46085 GCA_001188425.1 Eucidaris tribuloides
CAGTGGTGGCTCACCTTCTCGCAACTACTCCCGTGGGCAGACGGAGAGTCTCCATCCATATCTCGTGTCCAAGATACAATTAGATTTCGTTACTCAAGTCCAGGAAGGTATCAATTGGGTTGGTGAACTTTCGTCTTATGAACGGCGCATCAATGAGGAACCAAGAGAGTTTCTTGCAGGGAAGTCTCCGTCTGAGATTCTCTGTGGAGGAAGAGCATGCACAGATCTCTCCTACCTTATCGAGAACATCGGTAGTACAAATGATACGGAAAGCAATAGAGTTTTACCTCAAAATAAACAGCCTGACTGTCGGGAAACGGATCCGGAGTTACCAAACTACCACATCGGAAAGAGTTCCCTTCTTCCATATTGGCCGTACTTACAAAGACGTAATTTACAAACATTTCATGTACCTCAGGATCACAGAAGCCACATCGACCAACTCAGCAACGAGTTTGAGCTTGGTGTAAGTCATGATCCAATCGGGGACGGAAACTGCCAATTCGATGCTATCGCAGACCAGCTACGGCATCTCGGAATATCCATGTCACATGACACAATAAGAGCAGAAGTTGTGCAGTATCTGCAAAACAACCCTTGCTTGGGCAACAGTCACACACCATGGTCATTGTACCTGACTGAACTCAGAACGAGCTACCTCAGTCGCATGTCTGAACCAAGCACCTACGGCGATCAACTAACCTTGCAAGCTATCGCTGAAATGTTTAATATGCAAGTGCTTGTGCTGTCAACTTTGAACGGAGGAACAACTATAATTCGCCCAGATGACAGCAATCAATTTTCAAGCCAGATGCCATATATAGTCTTAGGACATTTTGCAGAAGGACACGGAGACCACTTTGTATCCTTAACGCGTGATTTGGACAGGATTGACAACATTCTGAGAAATAGTGCTCAAATCTCGTATAACAGACCCGACGTGGGAGAAGTCGAAAGTCATGAACAAGGTGAAAGTACATGTGTTGATAACGAAATGCAAGACACGGCGTACAGTATTAAACAGGCCAAGGCGAAAGAAGATATAGGGGTTAGTGATGGCAAGGTTGACATAATGGAGGATGAAAGCAATTGTGACCTATCAAATGAAGATAGTGAGGGAACTAAATGTACCGAAGAGGACATGTCTTTGTTTGATAAGATACCTTTCAATTTACTTGTAAAGATAGTAATCTACGCCATGACATGTGATATAGTCTCAAGACAATACTTAAGTTGTGTAAATCAACGATTTCATTCAGCAGTCAAGGTAGCCACCCTGAATGTGCAACCACCCCGAATTTACATCAGTCAAGACGTTCGGGATATGATGATGTTGCAAGAATCAGAGGAGTGTATCGTCAGTGTCGATCAGCTTATTGGGTGTGCTGGTATGGCGAGTGATCTGGCGCTGAGACTAAGTTCTTATTTTGCTGGCAGCGCATGGCATTCAGCGTGGTTGGTTTTGACAAGAGTGGGGAAAAGGAAACCAGGGTGGTATGTCATCAAACGCGTGTTTTGGAAAAAGGTATTACAAGAATGATACCAGTCCAATTTACGTCATTTTCCCTATGAAAACGATCGGCTATTAAGAAATGTTTGATTGCCATTGCTGAAAGTTCCCTAAACATCTGCGAGTTTCATTTGAGGCAGCAAGATCCTGCTGAAACGAAATAAGGTGTCCAGAAGTGTTTTCGCTAACTTCCAGGCGACTAAGAGATTAGGAGTTTAACATTTTCTTCTAAACATCCTATCGTCTCTTTACTTTGTAGACCAGTAAGTCTTGACATTTTAAGTGAGGGTATCATCCCAATTATCACCTTCCGAGCGACAGAGACACGACACCTACTTTATATCGGTAACAGTTTACCACAGATGAGTAACTTAGAAATTAGTAATTGAGATTAAATGGTATGATACTAACAAAATCTTCAATAAGAATGTGAAAAGGTGGTTACTATAACGCTATCTTCAAATTTTGGCGAAAAAATGTTGAGAATTTTGTGAAGTTTTCAACCCTTTTGGCCTTGGGGTTCTTTTTAGCAGGTGCATGCATGATTGTTTGGTCATTCATAAGGATTTCATTATTTATAAACAGATAAATTTCCAGCTTAATCCTCCAGCTATGGATTCGTCAGAGACTTTGATAAGTGAAGAAATGGATATAACAAAAATAAATACCAACATTATTGCGCTCGCTGTGACCACAAACCACAGTAATGTCTTACTTTGGCAAAAGGAAACAAGTGACAAATCATTCAAATTTCAGTGCTTGTGAATCATCCTGAGCATGCTTCACCGTCAGGCAAAATTTAGAAAGAAGTAACCATTCATTGAAAGATGTTTGATTTGCCGTGAAATTGCAATGATGCCAATGTAAAAGAAGGGCACAAATTCCTATTTTGTCACTTGTTTCCTTTACTTTGCCAAAACAGAAGGAAATTCCATAAAATAATAAACCTTTTTGTACGTCCGACCCCCATTTTTCTCCATTCTATAATGCTTCACTTCCACAAACTGCTCAAGCCATGATAATTTAAGAGCATTATAACCTTTTAAGAACAAGAAATCAAAGAAATCATTTCCGGAAGGTCCCACATATAGGGGGTCGGACGTACATTTTTTATGGAATTGCCCAGAACAGAATAGTGCAATAATGATTTCTGTTCTAGGAAAATGTAAAATAGAGAACGAGATAGCTTATACATGCCTTTATAAGATACATTTCCAATTTTCATGTAAGAGTCATAATAATTGGCTTCTATGTCATAAGTGCATAGCAGAAAAACTGCTCGACAAAATGGTATTTTCGAAGGGGCTGCTGATTCATGTTGAGCAAACTTGGGCGTGGGTGATGATAAATTAAACACTCGTCGTTTTACAGTATTATAAAAATTGAGTTTTGAAACATTTTGTGCCTTTTTTACAACCTTTAGATTAGAAGAATTCAGCAGTAGTGTGAACGAGTTACCTTTGGGTAGAGACACCAGTCAGGTCGAGTCAACACTACTCAAGCCTCAAGTCCGCCCAAGTCATTTATTAATGTCAAGCAAAGTTACACAGATTTTTAAAGCAAATTGAAATCATTTTATTGTATGAATGTTGAGTTCATTTGTTAATTAACACACACAATGTATAATACTCAAAGTCTTGAATATGTTTTGATTTACTATTTTGGTTAACTTTTTAAGCAATCCACATTATGACAAGCTGGCTTCCAAGTGGATCACTCGTTTCCACTGCATATACATGTATATTTCCGTATTTGACATTACCAGTAAGGTATACATGTATTATATTCGTCATGTTTTGTTTTATGTTACGTCACGTAATGTCATAAAAGAATATGTAATATTATATTGTATATATTGTATGATTCATGTCGTCTAAATTCTAAAATACGTGTTATAGGTAAGGTCTTGTATTTTGGTATATTCTGTTGATGAAAATAAAACCTCAACTTGAAATTGAACTTGAACGTGAATCGACTGAAGTCGCTTATTTTGGGGTCTCTCGAATTGAAAACAAATTACATTTTCTGTGGCTTCTAAAATTCTGATGCACAGAAGCTAAAATTTATGGCTGAAAATGGGGGTCTCAACCGCGGCGCATAGGTATAACCTATCACCGGGGGAGGGGTGACGTGCACTGCTCCCCCAGGGTGCACTCCACCTGCGCCGGCACACCTTTGCAGATTTTCTATGTCTCAACCCTCGAAATTTGAGCAGTGTGAAGAAAGCAATATTTGCCTTCAATATAATCTCCCCTGCTTACCTTAAAGTTCCAGTGTCATCTTTATCAAATACTCTGAAAGCATCTCTGAAGTCTTCAGCATTCACACGAGATTGGCTCATGTGATGTTCCATGATGCGAAGAAAGGTATCGAAATCAAGAACACCTTCTCCTAAAAAAGCAAGTCAGACCAAATACGATTCTTTGAAGGATTAACCTGTTAAGACTTTTATATACATGTAGGTTCCAGATGGTTACAGGTTAATATTCCGAAAGTTCATTTTCCAGCTGTTCGTTATTTCGAAGGATCAAATACGCAATTCGGATTAACGAGCCCTATCTCATTTTTGAATTAACGAGCCCTCGGGTACATACGTAGGCCTATAGGAAATGTGTGTATTCGGAATAACGAACCTTCGTAAGAGCAGCACTCGCTTTCAGCCAATCATGAAACGTAATGCGAGAATATGTTTAAAAATCAGTTCAAGGCATTACACTTTAACATAAAATACCACTAAACATACGCAATTTCTAATTTTGCGACGCGCTTCTCGAGCAAAGTTTTTACGCGCAGAACGCGCCGAAAAAATGACCTTTATTCCTTTCTCTTGCCCCCCGCCCCCCATCCGAAAAATAAAATGAACCGACGTCCCTTGTGACTGACGTGTTTCAGTAGTTTTCGAAAAGCTACAAAATGTATGTGAAACAGTATTATCACGCTGAAAAAATAACTCTTCGCTATAAATGGAAGCATATCGTCGCCGGAGAGGAGGGCAAAGGGGCTCCCTCTGTTGATTGACAATCGAATAGAATACATCATCATGTTTGTACCAAAAGTTGGAAGTTCAAGTTCAAGTTCAAGTTCAAAATAACATTTATTTCCTTCCTGCATATCAATACATTGCAAATGAATATAGCGACAAAAAGTACATGTATAACGGAAGGAGGCGCGATTCCCTAAAAGCACAAGGCTTGCGTCGGGACACGCCTTTACAAACATTACACTACAATAATACATCAGCATACACATTTAAACAAAGTTCTCTAAATGAAATATGTAAAAAAAAATAATAATAATAAAATTAAAACATAAAAAAACATACCACATTTAATTAGCAGGTCAACCATCAACAGGATATAACATGCCCCTACTCCATGACCTGGCAAGACACAGTAAAATTTAAGCCTACAATATAATATCTATTGCGGAGAAAGCCATCATTGTGTATGGAAAAGAGGGTAACTACATGAAATTTGTTATTGCCAAAGTGCCAGTTGGTGGAATCTGAAGTTACTATATGAGACGGCAACAGACATAGATAACTTTTACTGGAAATTCATGAAGAAGTTGGTTTGATATAAAGTTATCTTACCGCGAGGGTCCTCTGTCATAATGGATTCTTCCACCTCGGCTTCCGTCGGACATTGACCTAATGACCTCATGACGATTCCCAGCATCTCGGTCGATATCAGACCGTCTTCGTCTTCATCGAAGAGACCGAACGCTTCTTGGCATTCTGAACATTGATGATAATGAAGAAAGTTGGAATGAAAAAATGATTGGTTTGGTATAATAGAAACAAAAATCCAAAAGAGTCTAAAATAAATGCCGGTTCGATCGAGAATTGTTTAACTTACTTATTTATTAACTTATGTACATGTATCTATTTAATTAGTTAGCTATTATATCATTTTAATGCTTTATTTGTAGAAGGTAACCTTGTCAGTTTGGGAATAACTGCTTTGCGCAAGTGTCCTATTTGCCCATAGAATCAATTTAAATTCATATGCAGTTCAAGGACACATATTTACAATGTTGTTAACCGCCACAATACTATTGCAACAAAGCGCCGTAGACTTAGCATGAGATATGCTGAAAATGGTCCTAAAACCAGAGGGGTAAAACAAAAGAAAAGACTGCTACAGTAGAGAAATCCTTTCGCGTAGAATACACGTACTTTCAACGGATTGTGATTGATAACGTTATTTGTTGATTACTTATTTCTGAAAAATGGCACGTAAACTATCAATGTAGTATGGAAAAGAGTAGTTGAAAATAACGTGTACTCCTCTTTTGACAAGAAGAGAAAAAAATGAAAATAATTACCTGATATTTGTTTGTCCGACAGACCCGCCTGCAGGCAAGAAAATACAACCATAATTGTTATATGTTTATTAAATATGGGGACTGTCGTAATATTTTTATGACATGCATGATAGGAATAGTTCATGTCTCTATATTGTCAAATTTTCACATATTTGACGCAAGTAAATATTTCTTTTCAAATAATTGTATCGATTATTTTATGTTGTTCAGAATAATCACATCTTTATTTACACATACATACACACCCACACCCGCACACACACACACACACACACACACACACACACACACACACACACACACATGCAAAGCAATGAGTTCTCATAATATGGCCTTTCTATTCTGTTTACATAATTAAAATATGTGGTGACTGATACATATGGTAATTTACATAAGATATAATTTATATAGCATTTCTATAATTACAGGTGGTGTTCTTAAATCTTAATTCGCACATGACAACCATATTTTTTTAATAATGTAAATGAATAATTAACAATTATCAACAGTGCTTGACTTGTCTTTTCGTCTTTGTAGACTTGCTTGAAATCTTTTTCTTCTCGGGATCATGTTTATAAGTTTTATGTAAAAACTTTTTATGATTCCGCCACATTTACATTTTATTTAAGTCATCGGTTTTGTTATGTTTTGTTTTTTAGTGTTCCAATAGTCATTTCGTTTTGTTTTGTTTTTTGTTTTGTTTTTTATTCATTAATTATATGTATGTTTGTAAATTGTAAATATCTTTATGTTTTTTATTGGAAATGTGGACAATAAATTCAATTCAATTCAATAATTATTTATAAATGTGTCATTTTTCAAAAATCGTGTATGTAATGGTAGCCTTTATTTCAGATGACGAATGCAACCTTCATCCACTCATCGCCGAATTTGATGAGTCCAGCCGAGGCTTCTCGTTCTCGGCATTGATTCAACTTCACAAGGATGAGTTTCGGACCTCGTAAACTTTCAGTATTTTCGTCACAATTAGATGATAAACAACTCACGTTTCGCAGACATATACTGTAAAGATCGCGTAAATTTAAATATCCAAAAACGTCGATTGACACTGTCTTTTCGAATATGTAGTACAGCATTACGAATCCCAAGTTTTGAATAGTACATTTTAATGTATCCTCCATTGACTGAATTACATCTGCGTAAACACGATTGTGGTGTGCAAATCAGAGCACAAAAGTCAAGTTATAACAACCTCGCAATAATGATACCAAAGAGATGTGAGAGGGCCGTATGTGGATGTGGCTGTGTGTTTGTGTGTATGTGTATGTTTGTGTGTGTCTTTGGGTGTGTATGTGTGTGTGTTTGTGTGTGCATATATGTGTCTGTATGCATGTGTATGTGTATGTGTGTGTGTGTGTGTGTGTGTGTGTGTGTGTGTGTGTGTGTGTGTGTGTGTGTGTGTGTGTGTGTGTGTGTGTTGTGTGTGTGTGTGTTGTGTGTTGTGTGTGTGTGTGTGTGTGTGTGTGTGTGTCTGTCTGTCTGTGTGTGTGCCAGCGTGTGTGTGTGTCTGTGTGTGTTGATTACCTCAGTGTCCGTATTATATGAATGGAGTGGGATTAATCATCCGAAAAAACAGTGGTAGTGAAGCATAATTATACGAGAAGGCTTTTTCAGTCTTTCGAAGTTACGAATCAATCGGGGAACAGTGCAGGCTTCAAGTGCAATCACACAAGGACATATTCTTACTAATAATTTCAGCGGGGTGCATGACGTCATCATGCTAACAAAAGGTTTTATTATTCACTGAAAGAGAACTATATTATCCTTTCTCCTTGTGAATGTGTGAAATTCTTGGGTGTGATATTCGATCAGCGCAACGTGTTGCCTATATACGTATATCCAAGGAGACCTTGCTGGTTTTACCATCTCGTTGATCATTTTGTTTGAAATGCATGGTTGGACAAACTGAATCCAAATGTCGATATCACAGACGACACGTGTGTGTGAGTGATTGTTACCCGGCCTAGGCTGGACAGATCATCAAAACACGGTCGTGTTAACACTTCTCTTAAAGGGACCTTCCATAGTCTAAAATTTCATATAATACATGGAGGTAATTCCTACTACATCTGTGTTACATAATGAACCACCAAAGGAAGACAGGTGAAGATTTTTTTTCAATTTGACATGTAATTCGTTCCCTTGTCTGACGATCAGAAGTTTTTTCTCCATGTTCTTGTACATTGCTAAATTTTTCGCATATTGGACAGCAGGTAATTAAACAAGTTTAATATTATCGGTTTGTTTTTGTTACGGCATTTTGTCAAAAAATGATAGCCATTGTGACGAGAATCATGAACTTACAATTTACAACTCACATTTAGCTTATCGCTATGAATTAATTTAATAATTAGGCCCATGTAATTCAACATTACCAGCTTTGTGTTTTGACTAGTACGAAATGCCTTATCCGTTAATTCCTCAACACTTTGGGTCTACTTTCGTTCTGTCTGTTTATGTGGAACTATCTAAATTTAGTTCGAAAAACTCGGTGTTTTCTCTGCATGGTCGTGTAATTGGTATAGGTGTACCTTCTTTACAAGATATAACATTTTCTGTGTAAGTTGGGTTATGATATTAAGAAATGTAATATTCTACGAATAATTTACTGTCCATAGTGAAGAGTAGATAGGTGTTTACAAATTCCATCGATTAACGTGGTTTTATTTTCAGTTGTGACAGCTGCATTTGGCTGGTGTTTGAATCGTTATATTTCTTTTTGGTACATATTGAACTTGAAATTAATGAGGCACGGGTTAAGACTTAATTTATATCAGTTTCAGCAGCTACAGTTTTTTATCTAGTATTGTAACTATCAAGTTGTATAGATATATACTTGCACACAAAATAATGTATATCATTCATATTGCAATTATTCATATTGCAGTACTATATTCCTCTATATCTCAAATGACAGTGACATGATTGGGAGAAACAAAACATGGTACCAAATTAGTTGTAAAACATACCAATATATTCACTGACTACAGTGTATCTCTAGGATGGAAGGATGTGTCTTTTTAAAGCTTAATTGAGGAGAAACAAGCATTTATTTACCAGTATTGAATTAAATTAAACCCATAGAAAGTTACGCTACAAATTTGACTGACATCACAATGATATTCTGAAAATAGTTGTACAACAAATAGGAAATGTTTGACCATGAAATTTTCACAGAAGAAACCCTAGGCAGTATGCGTGATTCTATCATTAGTCCTAACTCGAGGGCCACTTCCAATCATGCCATTTCCCTTTAAAGTTGTCACCATCGCTACATCTTGGTTTATAGAGGAACAATAACCATGTGAAGGAAATTGCCCTTTGCGTCTTGGCATATAGCTGGAAACAACAATGGCACACAAGTACAGTACGACCTGACAAAATCATTTCCTCATACAGTGAATGGTGCAGGTGTGTGTTAAGCACTGAGTAGTTGTCGTATAGTGCTGGAAATATCTTTAATTTGATTGATATTAAGAATTCATATGGGTTTTAGATTTGAACAATATTACATGCAAAATATGTAATCCTATGACAGATTACAAAACCTGTCAATATACGTTAGAGGTACTATAAATGAAGGATTACCTTTCTCCATTGATTATTTACAATAGTGTTTCAATGAATCGCTTGTTTATAATTGGAAATATTCGTAATTTGCAAAAACAATATGCAGTGTACGTGCAGAAAATGTTAGATTCACAACAAATTAATCACGTCCATGCTTACTGCATTTTATTGCAGCATTTTTGTTCTAGAACTATTGTTTTAGGAATTGGAATAACGATTCAAAACAAAATGAAGATCAAGGAAACCGCGTAGTAAACGTCGTATAAGGTAATCGAGAAAAATATTCCTGTCTGGCATAAGGCATACTCAGATTTGTCTAACTATAAATATGATAAAAGTAATAATAAGCACTTCGATTAGTACGGTACGTAGGACTACTTAATTTGATTTGATTTGATTTGATTTGATTGATGCGATATAATTTCTGCCTGATTACAATATCATGGGAAATTACGATAAAAAAAGTACGAGTGCGTTGATTGTACGCTATACGACATGAGAAACAAACGAAGATGTACATCAACGTAATAAAGCAGTTATTGTGTACAAAGATATACAAAGATGGGCAATTAGTATTCTTAATTCTGAAATGGAAGGACTGTGATTTTTAGTTTCATTGCTACGAAATTAATTTAGAAATCCTCAGCAGAACGTTAGATGAACTACACGCATAATGATAATAATGCTACTCACTGGGGAATAAAATGCAATGCTAAAAAGCTCAATAATGCCAAATTAATTAGGCCTATACTCTGAGGTGGAAGCATTCAAATTAATCAAATCAAATCAAATCAAATCAATTAAATCAAGTGATTATAACTACATCAAACCTTACCATTGATACGCAGTATATCGTAGACTTAGTAACTTAACCTGTATCAAGCCTATATTTCTCGGTAAGGTATTTCTTCTCTGGGAATCGTGTTGTCCCGACCAGCGTGCAATCGCACGTTACATTGATTGCATTCGAAGTGCATGCGTTTAACGACGTTTTCTTTCATTTGCACGCTTCTCTGGTTTTGAACAATGAATAAAATAATACCGAGTGACGTCAGTGTTACATAAATCATGGACGGTTATAATAACACGAATATGATAAAATATGATAAAATGATACGTAGATCTATATGTATCTATATATATATTTTATATATTTATATATTTTATGTATGTTTGTGTTTGTGTGTGATTGTGTGTGTGTGTGTGTGTGTGGGTGGGGGTTATGTGTATGCGCGCGTGTGTGTGTGTGTCGTTGTATGTGTGCTGTGTTGCGTGGTGTGGGTGTGTTTGTGTTTGTGTGTATTTGTGTTTGTGTGTATGTTTGTGTGTCTGTGGGTGCGTGCGTATGTGTGCCTGTGTTCGTGTGTTTGTGAATGTGTGTGTGTTTGTGAATGTATGTGTGTATGTGCGTGTGTAATTGGTGTCAATCGGGGAGGTTTTTTGATTTTCTACCGTGGAACCGGGGTTACACCCAAAAAAATGGGGAGCTCCCAATTTACAATACGTACTTAGAATGATGCAAATACGCCCTCTACATAGCTTAGGGTAAGGGTAGGTGTATTGTTCTTTCTCCAGATTTGCATAGTTGGGGACAAGTAGGCCTATGTGTATGTGTGTGGTTACAGACCGGGGTACTGGGGAAGATAAAAAAATATTTTACACCTCTCCCCAATTCTTGTTTATGTGGATCTCTTACAAGTGAAAGTCGGTAGTAACTACCTTAACTGGATATACATTTTCAAATTTATTAATTTTTCAGGCTGAACAGTAAATTTAACCAAATCTTGAAAAATAAGAATAATATCGCCATAAACTTCCCCGGTTACGTTGAGGAGTGTCACACCTCCCGATTTCCACCAATAACGCGTAGGTGTGTGTGTGTTGTGTGTGAGTGTGTGTGTGTGTGTGTGTGTGTGTGTGTGTGTGTGTGTGTGTGTGTGTGTGTGTGATGGTGTATGTGTGTGCGTGTGCGTATGTGTGTGTGTGTGTGGCTATTGGGAATGGGTGCATGGTGGGGTGAATTACCCAAAATTTGCAGAAAAAAAAACACAAACAGGTATTCATTCAAATACGGAGGTTGTGACACGATTTATTCACTTTTGGCACTTGCAAAAAATTGCACATAATTGACACCATTAATAATAGTAAAATAAATTAAGCTTTCTATAAAACATTTCCCCATGTAGCATGTCTTGCGTAGATGACCTAACGTTTCAAAATAAACAAACCAGAAAAAACTACGCCAACTGGCGATACAGATAATAAAAGGGGTACGCAAAACTCAAAAATAAATGTTTCCCATTTTGAAGATAACGTAAATTCATGAATCTTCGAGTTACCAAATATCAAAACACATTAATACCTTTATATCTGTAGAATTAGATAGAAACAAAATACCGATGAAATAAAGAAATAGAAAAACACTTGCAGATACACGCAAACCTCAATTCTATTTACAAAACATGAAACCATACAAAAGTGATAAAAATATCAATAAAGGGGGTTCCAGTGAATTAATTAAACAGCCACATGTCGATATGCCCTTCCTCCGATAATATGCACATGTCTGCCTTTTACCTCTCATACATCAAAACAACCGTAATCAGCGTTTACACAATTATTTCTTCACTTTGTTAGAGCTACAGATGTCTTTCGACATTGTCCCTTTTTCCATAATTTCTTTTCCATGATTTGTCTTAATCAGTTTCTTTCTAAATCTCAAGTAATAGTAATATCTAGTGCATTGTGAATTCAGCAAAAAAAAAATAATCGCTCGAATAAAATATCCAGGTTTTCTTATTATAATATATTGTCTTTTTGTCATGTTGATAGTTTGTAGGAGTAATGATACTTACGTTTTGATAGCTACCCATGCTTTTTAACTATCCGTAGGAAATTACAACTGTTTGATAATTAATTGTAATTCAGGACACATTTCATTTACAGTGAATACATTAAATCTAAATATTCATTAAGTGCAATTCATTATGTTACGCAAGTTTCTTGACGAAATATACATAATAAATCATTTGTATTGAATTGCAATTTAATCATCCGCTGTAATTAGTTACAGTAATGCAATTTCGATACTGTTTCTTAGTTAATTTATACAATTTTGCCTTGAATCTTAAGTTCAACATCCTATTCAAAATGTATGTTTTTTGTGAAAGTATTTGTGTTTGTAAATATGAAACTGTAAACATATATATAACATTATACAATATATCCCTTTTTGTATTTAATATCTCTGTAATTAAGCCCTTAGCTGAAAAACATGACAATGAATACCGTTTAAAATAAATCAAAGTCAAATCAAAAGTTCAATTCCGTCCGAGATCAACCGGTTCCAGGAAGGAAGAGGGGGAGAGATCATGTTTACAATGGCATTTGATCTTTGTCGGGGACTTCAATTGATATGGCTACTGTCATATTTACTATTTATGCAATATGAATTCCGAGGCAAGAGCAAGGTCATATGTTTCTTTTGTATCTGTCGCATAACCAAACGCACACACAGTCATAACGGGGCGGCGTCAAAGAGCAGGGGGCGACCGATCAGATTTCTTTTCGCTGTGTAATTCATGAATTTTTATGCTTTTTGGTATTCCTCCCCCCAGAGATTTTACCTTTGTGCTGCCCGTAAGAAATACATACATATTCACAAATAAAAAAAAAATAACATTGGCACCCACTCTTTGGCATTTCTTATAACTTATAAAAAATATTTCCATATTTTAAAATATACTATTCTGCTCCAAGGAAAAGCGAAAAAGCTAAAGAAAATGTAGTTAACATTCCTTTGTATATAGCGTGTTTGTGATAAGAAAGTGGGTTGTAGTAATGGTCGTAACTTTCCATAGTATACTGAGACATGATATCCAGTGTAAGTCAAAAAGAAACACACATTCAATCCTAAATATCTAAAATTAAAAGCAAAGACATCATAAAACAGATATTAAGGATTACCAGCATAATTATTTTACTTTCATATGGTATATTGGGAAGTCATA
>JZLH01S0615872.1:0-10964 GCA_001188425.1 Eucidaris tribuloides
CAAAGATCATGATTTTGAGTAAGGCGTTTTGATTCTAGGGCCATTTTCGGAGGCAATGCAATTTCCCAAATTTGCCAATTTTTCAACGGCGGCGGGTCATTGGAACGCCGAGATATTCTGGCGTCTCAGCTAACCATACCGGACAAACCCGTAAATGACAAAAGGGCTGGAATGCCATCGCTTTCATAAGGAAGACGATGCGAGCTATGTTGAAGAAATTAGCGATCATACTCGTAGCATTCTTTCTGGGCCACCCTGTATACCAACTAAATGACTAAGTAGACAAAAAATATTAAATAAATAAAGACAAGGCATTTCTGAACATGCTGAATATATAGCATGAGAGTATGATTGTTATATGTTTCAGAACATTTGTTTCTTTAACTGCTCACAATTTCGTAACTAGATAAATAAATACCAAAGAAATAAATAAGACAATCCCCTTCTGAATATAAAATGCTGAGAATATAATTGTCAATGTTTAAAGGGCAAACATATCGATTTGCCCCCCCCCCCTCAAATAATTTTGACAACTTGCAAAATTCATAATATGCAATACAAGGAAAACCATTGGAAAGCACTATAAAACCATTAAAATTAGCATAAAAGTACCTTCAAATCTACAAAATGTTCAAATTTTCGGCGCGTAGACTGCGCCGAATTTTTTTTTGACTTTTTTCTCACTTTTGCCAACCCCCCCCCCCCCCAATCCGAAACACGGATCGACGCCCCTGTATTTAACCGTCAAGACTTACGACCCTTTTCTCCTTTTTTTCGTATTGAAAAAGAGATGATAATAAAAACTAACTAACCAACTTAATCAGACAAAACCTGTCTGAATATACAACGTAGAGAGATTATGATTGTATTTTGTTTCAAGACATTTGGGTCTTTACTGCTGCAATTTCGTTTGTTGCTCTTACCAGCACAAGTTTAGTTTTGGAAAAAAAAATTTTTGAAAGGTTTATGATCATCAAACGGTGATAATCACACCAATACAGATTCTGAATGTCTTTAGTTTTTTTTTTATCAATTAATGAAAAATCTCGTGGGACCCCCGAGAATTTCGACTATATTTTAAATTATAGCATCCAAATGATTAATAAGGTGTTAAGGTTATCTATATTATACCTCATCAGAAAGAGCATAGTCTGAAGTCGAAAAACTGACCCATCTGTAAGGGTCATTTTGGCGAAAAAGGGTATAATTCAAGTTCTTTTTATTTTATTAAGAACAATGACCTTTTCGTGCACTTTAGCGACGAAATAGGCGAAAATATTTAGTATAAACAGTAAAATTTCAAAACCATATCCCGTATTTAAGGACTTTTTCCCAAACCACACCCTATGTTTAAGGATTTTTTTTGCGAAAAAGTCACCTATTTGGACGGCACACTCACATATACCTTACAAGGCAAGTACCCCCTCCCCCGGAGGAGGCCCCGGGGGAGAGGGGAGATGGCTTACCACCTTTTTTTTTGTTTTCTCGTTTTGAAAAAAACGACGTGAAATTTTGGATTTGATTAAAACTAACAAACCAACTAAATAAATAAATAGACCAAAGAGTACTAAAGAAATAGAAAATATTTCAAGACATTTGGGTCTTTAGTTTACTACTCTCAATTTCGTTGCAACTAAAAGTACTTGAATTTACCGTATAGTAGCACCCCGGTTTTACTCTTCTTTTCTTGTTGAGAATGCAAACTGAAAATTAGATTTTGTTAAAATAAATCTCTTAATAAAAAAGACCCCAGCAAACACACAAACAAAATTATCAATTTTGTTGTTGTCCTTAAAAATACCAGAATGATCTAACCGTATAGGCTTACCCCCTTTTCTCTTTTCTGGTTGAGAATAAGAACTAAACATTTGATTTTATCAAAATAAATGTCTGAATAAAAATGTCCCCAGCAAACAGTCAAACAAACAGACAAACATAATTACTAATTTCGTTGTTGCCCATAAAAGTACCAGAATGATATAACCGTATTACCCCCTTTTTCTCTTTTTGTGGTTTTGAAAAAGAACTGGAAACTTGATCTCGATAAAATAAATCTCTAATTAGAAAAGACCATACCAAACAGACAAACAGACAGACAAACATAATTAGGCCTAGTACGAAACTTACCTGTCATGAAGGCCGAACGGCTAGGGGTACACACCGAGTCCCCTACATACCCGTTGGTGAATCTCATGCCTGCGGCCGCCATCTCGTCAATGTAGCCGGGTTCTTGGGTCGGGTGACCGTACACGGCCAGGTCACCGACACCCATGTCGTCGGCCAGGAGGACAATTACATTGGGCTTGTCCAGGGGGTCACGGTTGTATGACGACGGCGACGGCCCTCCACCCCCGCCGTTCCCGCCGTGGCTTCCGCCTCCATGGCCTCCTCTTCCGCCGCTGTCTCCGCCGTGGCTACCCCAGCCATGGCCTCCTCTTCCATGGCTGTCTCCGCCATGGCTACCTCCGCCAAATCCACCCCCGCCAAACCTACCCCCGCCGAACCTACCCCCACTGCGGCCACCCCAGCCACCGACACCCCAGCCGCGGCTACGCCCGCCGCGATTCCACCACTGAGATTCGACAAAAGTTGCGCTGAGGAGAATCAAACTCCCCAGCTGCAGCACGAGCCCAACAGACACCCGCATGGTTACGGCACCTAAATGAAGTTCTGTCCGTTGCAAAGGTCACTCTTTGGGATGCAGAGTAACAATTAGAAATTATCGATGAATCTCAAAAGGATCAGCTTCATTTATACACTTCATTGAGAGTCTAGCGCAAAAATGCGGGTAGAACATTTTCGTTCCTGGAAAAATATCACATCATTCCGTCGCAATATCGCAATATCGAGCCACGGTTTACTTTTTCCGCAAAAATAAAGGCATAATCATGTTAGCAATGAAATACTTCGAAAAAACAAGCAATAAACGACAGATTTTATTTAAGTGTTTTTTATTGCCCTTTTTGTCTTTTGTTGCTGTTCAAACTTAGTGGTTGTTTCAGAGCCCCAAATTCTGATGACATTTTATTTATTTTCTCTTCTTTGATTCACTTGTTTTGCTTGTTGCTCTACAAACTGTTTTGTACCATCAGACATTAGCAAGTACAAGTAGAGAAAAGTTCTCACAACAATTTCTCGACCTACGCCTGTATCAGCACCTTTATGCAGTAACAATAAAAAGAATAAAAATTATTAATAAATAAAGATCTAATTAATGAAAATGAAAAAAGTAAACTTCTATCAAGGTCTGAGTGCAAACACATATGGTTCGAAGGACAGTATTACGTTCACACTGTTTATATAACTGTAATTTATCATACTCTATTGCCTGTAGTTACACGCGATGTGACTTAAGATTTGAAGAACATAATAGTGTTTTTTTTTTTTTGTAATTTTCTCGCTGCAAAAACTGGGTGATGAATTAAACACCCATGGATTTCTGCGATAAAGGCACCAACCTTCCTTGTTTTAAAAGTAATACATTTGGTATATCAAGTTATCATTTTGATGTCAGAATTAATAGATTTGGTGTAAAGTATTATGGTGCCTTATGTTTTGAGATTATAGGTTTTTTTTTAATCCATCGCTTCAAAAATTGGGGTGTGAAATATAATTTCGTTAAAGACATAAAATTTCCTTGTATTAAAAGGAATAATTAAAAGGAATAAATTGTGAAATTTAATGTTTTGTGTATACGAAATTTGGTTTTGAGAATATAGTCTGTTTTTTTTTATTTCCTCGCTCTAAAAAGACGTGTGTAAAATTGCACTCACATTGTGTTGTTTGATAAAGACACTAACTTTCCTTGTTTTAAAAGTATTATGTTTTGTTTATATAGTAATCATTTTTATGCCATACGTAATAAGCTTGGTGTACAAACTAATATTTTTGGTGTTAAATTTAATAGATTTTGGTGTCTTCTGTTTTGAGAATATAGCCTGTTTGTTTTTATTTCCTCACTTCAAGAGGGGTGTAAAACTGAACTCACATTGTGTTGTCCGATAATAAAGACACCAACTTTCCTTGTTTTAAAAGGAATACGTTGTCTGTATAAAGTCATTAATTTGGTGTTAAAAGTTATAGATTTGGTGTATAAAGTAAGTATTTTGGTGTCTTCAGTTTTGAGAATATAGTCTGTTGTTTTATTCCCTCGCGTCAAGAACAGGGGTGGGAAATTTAATTCACATTGTGTCGTCCGATAAAGACACAAATTTTTCTTGTTATAATAGGAATACGTCTTGTGTATAAAGTAAATATTTTGGTGTGAAAAGTAACAAGTTTTGCGATTTAATATATATATATACTATATATAGATCATCTTTATTAATCAACAATTGACATAGCAATTACAAATGACAAACATAAAGATGTATGATTCAACCCAGGACCATGACAGAAATTAATATCACGTTAAATGCTGTCATTGGCAGGGTAAAAGAAAAGAATATAACATAAATAGATACATATTTTTAGACAATTACGTTATAATCATACAAACGGACATGGAATTTAAAGCCACTGGCTAACATTTACCACAGTTAAAAAAAATCTGAGCTGCATGATTTCCCATGCTACCATTGTCTTTGATAAGGTCAAAAAATGACGCCCTGAAAAAATTGTATTTCAAAATGATTATTTAGTGCTTTTAAAAAGTAAAAATCGTAAGTTGATTGGATCCACCTGCCCATTTTCTCCCACAGACTTAAAGTGTGTACACCTACGCTGTTTAAACTCGCCCCGAGTTTTAATTATTTATTCATGCATAACTTGCCATTGGTAGTGTAACTTTCCAAACTTTTTTTTTTATTGTAGGGTGTTTATTTGTCCATATGAATACTACTATGTAGTTCAGATATCAAAATTTGGCAATTTTTTAAATTGAAGCTCCACAATGTTAGCCTATCACTTTAAAAGAACAAGACATATATCAGACTCATATACATAAGAACATCCATTACAAAGTAATGGAGTACATACGAATGGACTAAAGTGTTTACGTAAAATTACATTTATACAAATCATTATCACTAATCAATAATCAATTCTATTGACACATTGGTCTAACAAAAATTATGAAATTATTTCCATGTGAAAAGTAATAGTTTGTGCTCTGAAGGAATTATTTTGGTAAGAAAAGTAATATGTTTGGTGCATAAAGTAATCATTTTGGTGCACGTGAAAAGCAATACGTTTTGTGCATGAAGTAGTTATTTTGATGCTAGAAGTAATAAGTTAGGTGTATACAGTGTGAGTCAAAAAAAAAGTTAACCGCTAGATAATTGCTCATTGTTTTAAAATTCAGCTTTGAACAAAATGTTATCATACATGTTTGGAAAGAGTGTTTTATCCTGAATGATTTGATACCATCTTTGTGTTGTTTGTGTTCATGCTTGGATGAACAGGAGGCATTGTTTGCGAGGGTGCAAAAATTGATTTGCGCCAAAGTAATGATTATGTCATGTTTGAATTAAACAATTGGGATTGGGGTTTTAATTCGGTCTTTGCAGATCAAAGAATTATCCCTTACAGAATTTATCATGCTACACATATCGATACACACTCACACATGCGCGTGCGCGTGGGCACACACACGCGCGCGCACACACACACGCACACACACACACACACACACACACACACACACACACACACACACACACACACACACACACACTCACACACACACACACACACACACACACACACACACACACACAATTCTTTTATTCTCTCTCACTGTCGTGTATTAAGATGGTGTCTGGCTTCATAAGTTCTGTGGTTACCTATTGAAATCTAAGTATTAACGTTATGAGCATTTATCAAAATGGAAATTTACATTCAATCATTATGCCATAATGAAAGTTTAGTGCATTAACATCATAATGAATTGTTTCTCTCTAAAGACTCGGCTGGTCTGCATTATTATGTTGTGTGTGTGTGTGTGTGTGTGTGTGTGTGTGTGTGTGTGTGTGTGTGTGTGTGTGTGTGTGTGTGTGTGTGTGTGTGTGTGTGTGTGTGTGTGTGTGTGTGTGTGTGTGTGTGTGTGTGTGTGTGTGTGTGTGTGTGTGTGTGTGTGTGTGTGTGTGCACGTGTGTGTGTTTGTGTGACTGTGTTTCGATATGAGTAGCATGATAAATTCTGTAAGAGATGTTTCTCTGATCTGCAAAGACCGAATTAAAACCCCAATCCCAATTGTTTAATTCAAACATCACATAATCATTACTTTGGCGCAAATCAATTTTTGCACCCTCGCAAACAATGCCTCCTGTTCATCCAAGTATGAACACAAACCACACAAAAATGGTATCAAATGATTCAGGATAAAACGCTCTTTCTAAACATGTATGTTAACATTTTGTTCAAAGCTGAATTTTAAAACAATGACCAATTATCTAGCGGTTAACTTTTTTTTGACTCACACTGTATAGTAACTATTTTGGTGCTTTAAGTAATACGTTTGGATTTACAACATAATTACTGTAGTGTTGAAATAACACCCTTGAATTTGAACGTCAACACAGCATTTGGTATTTATATCGGATAAAACCATGACAAATTAAAGGCAAGGTTCACCCTGATGTCTAGTAGGTTTACATCAAAACAGAAAAATGGGAGAAACATTTAAATGAAAGTTTGGCGAAAATCCACCAAAGAATAACTGAGTTATGAAATTTCAAAGTTTTCAATTTGTGACGTCACATGCGAGCAGCTCCCCATATGTCATGTGGTATAAATTCCATAAAGTGCCATTTTCTCGGTAATTTGAAAATGATTTAAACTGTGCTTTCAATATATTATCAGAAACATTATTTCGAACAAGCTTCTATGAAAAAAAAACATTCCATAATCATGAACCATTAAAAAATGACAATTTATGAAAAATTTATATTACATGACATATGGGGAGTCGCTCGCATGTGACGTCACAAAATTAAAACTTTGAAACTTTTTAATTCTGTTATTCTTTGACGGATTTTCGCCAAACTTTCATTAATATGTTTCTCTCGTTGTTCTTCTTTTATTGACGAGATATCTCGTCACGAGATCTATGGGAAATGCGTGTTAAAGCAAAAACAAATCGTCTCCAACGGGTTATATCTAACACCTCGAGTTTGGTAGCGCTGTAATTGACAATTATCATAAATGCCCCAGGGTTTTTCTTTTCTGGGAGATTGGCACTGGGTGTTACGATTTCCGTTACGGACGGTTGCAGAAGAATATACAGGTTGTATAGAAAAAACGATAGATTTCTAGATATGTAGAGTATATATTTTTTTCATGATGATAGATGCACAATAGTCTGTAATATCAAGTGCCAGTAACAAAATACATTTTTTGTTCACGTTTGGGCGAGAACTGACCGTTTTTGTCTGAAGTGTAAAAAAAATAACTTGTGCCAAATTAAAAGAAGAGAGAAAATTTAACCAGCAGTCTGAACAAGTACCCCCATTCAAACAAATGGCTCCTTTGCATAAATTTATCATTATTATTTTGTGTCAATTTTCTGTCATACTTTAAGTAATTTCAATGCTTTATGCATGGGTGAGAATTAAAAATGTAATGTACAATAAAGATATTTTCAGCGCAGTACTATTCACAATTCACAGACACATCAAATCCACGTGTCAGTCATTCAGTCGAGAAGATCAATCAATCAATCAATCAATCAATCAATCAATCAATCAATCAATCAATCCATCAATCCATCAATCAATCAACCAACCAACCCATTAAGTTCATCAACCTATTATATAACATTTGTGAATACAATTGAAAATAAACAAATTTAATGTGAATACAACTGTATAATATAAAATATACCTCAAGCAGACTAGAATACAGTTCTGACAGGACTCATCCATGAATAATATGCCTATTTCCTACCTCGAGTTACTCCCCACCCACCCCACCACAACCCACCCCACCCCCTACCTCGAAGCTGAGATTAGAATATGCATCTGATGTGATGTCTACTTCATAGCGTGGTGGGGCTTGCTGAATATTTATATACCATCATTTTGGAGATTCGTCTTTCTGACGCAACGGTTCGTTATGACGATGGTTCAAATAATACGCAAATCGGATTACCAAGTCATATGTAATGATTTTTTTTCGGATTGATGAGCCCTCAGGTTTAAATATATAGGAAATTTGTGTTCTCAGGAAGTAATGTTTACACAGCAACTTAAATCACTCCGTTATGAAACATTCAAAAGAAAATTCAAACAATATCTTTTCTCTCTTTAATTCAGATATACACATTTATCAGTTTTGGTCAATCATAATTACTCAATGCAATTTATGTATTAATAATTTACGTTCTTAACCTTATTCAGTGCAATATTAGTGCAAATCATTTGATTTTATCATTTTTTCGATACTCAAGACATACGTATGTTATGGCTATGTGGTGTAATTGTATTTTTTCCTCAGTTTTGATGTTGTTAATATTTTAATATTTTGATTTCTTTCATTTTTTTTTGTGCAATGTATAACGTATTTATGTTATGTTTGTCTTAATGTGTATATGTTCTATACATTTAATTATTGTCAATTTTGTTGTTTAATTCAGGTGCACCTGTTTACAAGTTAGCTTTTTGATGGTGTATTCCTGGTATTTTATACTGTATTTTACTTTTCATGCAAATATTGAAATAAATGTTGATTTGATTTGATTTGATTCGTTATTTCAAAAGTTTGTAATTTATAGGCCTAATATAACGAACTGTGGGAGTAACGAATATCACCCAACTCCAATTAATTTGCATAACTTACGGAATAGTTTTAGTGGTAGTGGTAGTGTTGTTGTTGGTGGTAGTAGTACTAGTAGTAGTAGTAGTAGTAGTAGTAGTAGCAGTAGTAGTAGTAGTAGTAGAAGTAGTAGTAGTAGTAGTAGTAGTAGTAGTAGTAGTAGTAGTAGTAGTGGTAGTAGTATAGTAGTAGTAGTGGTAGTAGTGTTGTTGTTGTATAATTTACTCAAACACAATGTGCTAACAAATTAAAAGTAATCATTAACTAAGGCAATTTTTTTCTTCAGAAATCCTACCCTCAACAATATTAATGGTTGATTACGCAACTGCCTTATGCTTTACAACCATCACTGCCCACCAAAATCAAAACAAGTGATTAATAACCATAATTCTCATGAAACAATCCCCCACGGTTGTGCCTACATGTATATTCTGAAGGACAAACGTGTAGCATCCGGGGTACTGAGAGTATGGCAGCATCCCTCCTTAGTTTACTACTCTCTCTTTCATGTTTTTCGGTCCAACAAACCTGAAGACATTTTTTTCTTTTCATTTGTTTTCCTTTTCCTATTTTTAAAATTATTTTTTCAAATTTGTTTTTGCTTGTTACTCTACACAGGGCGGCGGCTCTATCTATGTTTTTCAAAATAAGGAAAATCATAGGGATTTCGCATTGTAATTCATGAACTTCTGTTTAAAGATAAGGTTCAGGATTTGCACGCCAGAATACGGCAAAATGAACGAAATCAGCTCGAATCGTTCACAATGTGAAGATTAGTAAAAATAGACAGCTGTCCTAGAACCTTTGGGTAGAATACGTAGTTTTGGTGAAAATCTGGACGGTTTAACTTCAAAATTTGCACAGTGACGGGCATGCTCCGTTAGTTCCAATATTGTCTACCGGTCTCTCGCCGAAGGTCACACAGAGTTCACCTCTTGACCACCTCCCTGACCGCTGCGCTATGCAAACGTACACATAACCGTATTCTGCAATTTGAGCAAAATTTAAACTCACGAAAAGAACAATATTGTGGTAGCATATCGTTATTAGTTTTTCTCATAAAACAACAAGTTTGTGACGTATAGATCTCAAACTTTCAAAACACCATTTGAAAGTTCTTAATTGGTAATAAAGGAAAGTGGTGGACTTGCAAATCTTGAAACCTATCTTTAAAATAAAAAGATACTTCACCCTCCTCCCTGAGTTTTGTTTTTCTTTTTGGTTACTTGTCGCATCGGTTTGTTACATATAGATCAGTGTTCTTTTGGCCCTGAGGATAATACCTTTTTTTTTCCTTGTACATTTTCGCGTTGATTTGCAACGTAGAGCAGTCTTCCCCCAGACCTGATGGTCTTTTTTTTTGGGGGGGGGGTGGAGGGTACTGGTATTCGTCGTCCCTAAGATTTTATCCTGACGCCGCCTCTTTATCTGCAAAATATTTAATACCATTAGACAGTGGGCCAGTACCCCCGACTCCACCCCGGGGGGGGGGGGGCCTTAGATTTGTTTTGACCGGGGTCTGCAGCTCCAGGCTCAATGCCCATACCCATTCCTATAAGAATGACTTTGTAAAAAAAGTTCTGAGGATTTTTCTTAAAATACAGACCCATGTCTAAGGACTTTTCTTAAATACAGACCCATGTCTAAATTTTGTTCGTACCAGAATATGATAAATTTACGATTTGTTGGGCTTGCGTCTAAAGTAGGACCCATATCTAAGGATTGTTTTGGTCTGAAAACAAACCCATATCTAAGAAATGTCAGACCCAGGTAAAAACGCCCTTTTGGAGCGGCACATCCCCGCTAGTATCCGGCGGGGGGGGGGGTGGGGGGCGGGGTAATCGTGGAAATTTTTTTAATCAGTCAGCACATCCGTGCAGAAGAAAAAAATAAAACCATTAATACAGATCTAAAAAAAAATAACAAAATAACTGGAAATCATCCCCAGTCCTATGTGTGTCATCTAATATGAAGGACAGCACATTGATTATATAAGTATTATTATCCAATGTTACAAGCGATGTGCCTTATGTTTTCAAGGACACATTGTTGTTTGGCCCATATCTGTCAAATATAATAATTGCTTCAGGGTCTTTGTTTGTTGTTGTTGTTTTGTGTATTTTAGACTCCTTTGATATTGCTGACGTGTATCGCGTCGTGTATGAAAAAAGTGCATGTACATCAAAGGAGATTATAGACTAGCGGTGATTTCA
>JZLH01S0615872.1:11257-25993 GCA_001188425.1 Eucidaris tribuloides
TTTCATTCTTTAGGCAAGATCAGTGCTAAATATTATCTCGTTTAATATAAGAACTAATAAGTTCTTACAAAGAAAGACGTGCGTTGATTATAGCAAAGTGATTCTGCAAGCCCCTCCCCCCCCCCAAAAAAAAGACCCTGAATCAATTACGCTAATTGGCCGTTTCAGAAAATTAAAATGTGTGTTATTGAAAACATATGGCTTGTAACTTAAGAACACGAAGCAGGTATGTAATATACCAGTTAAATAAACAATGAAACATTAATATCACCCGTCACACTATAAGGCGTACACACAGGTACTGTGAAATTCTTTCTTTATTAACAATTTTATTCAATTTATCTCTTTTTTTGCACAAAGGTTGTGACACTGGAGCAGGTAGAGGAATTCTTGAGGGGATTATCTCCGCCGAGCAGTACCGGCCCATGTGTGATGGCCTGCAGGGGTTAGAGCGTTTGCCTCACAATCAGTAAGTTGTGGGTTCAAGCCCCAGCTGGGTCATACCAGAGACTTTTAAGAAATGGTCCATTCTGCTTTCTAGCCAGGTACTCGACATTCTGGAACAGGGAAGGGTAATAATAACATTTATGTTTTGCAGGGCCCGCTGGAAGAACAGTCTATTTGACTGAAGTGGCTACCCTGGGTAAATTTAAAAATATTATTATTACTATTATTAGGGTAGAAAACAGATTGTGGAACAAGACGCAATAACGCTTGTATGCCTATTAATATTCAGTAATATTCACAATTGTATCTTTTGATCGGCCAATTCAAAACTGCTAGTTTCATATATCAAACGATGTATAACCTTGGGTTCCATAGCTATACTACACTCGTGAACAAGCTCTATTTATATGACTATGTATTGTTTTCTTCTACCTTCTCCCCACGTTTTACAGTCCATAATATATTATGTTCACAATTTATTCACACACCACAAAAAAAAAAAAATCTATGAAAGAACCTTATTGGGCCTTTAAAGGTAAGTGACATGATTGGGAACACTTGAAAATGCCTCAAGAAGCAAATGAGTTGAAACATATACCAACTGTACACCAGCTGGAGTGGATCTCCCAGCTGGAAGGATTTGTCTGTAATTTGTTTACTTAAGGAGAATCAAGCATGAACATACTAGTATTTTAATTTTATCGGGGCACGATGAAAATAAGACCCATAGAGAGCTACACAGCAGGTTTGCCTGCCACGAGAGATTTTGAGATTAGTTATTTTAGAATGAGTCAACGTTTGACTACAAGATTTTCACAGGAGAATCCTTGCATATTTTACTTGATTCTAGAGTAGTTTCAGCCCAAGTTGAGCACTAACCCCAATCATGTCATTTACCTTTAAGGAGTTCTGTTGAATTGTGTCAGACAATCACACACACTTCCTATACACACGCTCTGTCCATTACACACTAACAATGCATTTTGATGACCAACCAAAAGATGTACACTAAAGAAAGACAATATAACATAATTATGTATATTTATTATTTCTATTATTTTCCCGTTGATTGCTTTAAACTCATCAACTGAAGTAGTAAATACTATCACCTATTTGCTTTATTTTGTAAATTTGTACAGATCTGGCCAAAGGACAAACAATCAATTAATACATTCTGAAAAAAGAGCACCGTCTGAATCTGGATTACTACTTCCAAAATCTTATCTCAGTTTTTCTTTACCCCATGGTGCATGCATGACCAAGGTACAATACGATCAAAATCCTCCCATGAGTTCTCCAGATATCCCCAACACAAGATCAGGGTATACTGACGGACGGACGGACAACCTGAAAAACTGTCTTCGGCCCCTTCGGGAAGTATGCGTGAAAAGTCCAAACAGAGAAATGAAAACTGGAAATTGTTAACTACTCTAGAGCTAGAGTCTGAATTAGCAGTTGAATGTTACAGAAGGTTCAATGTGATGTTAACTTTCAAACTCGATATGCACATTCTTGCCCCTTGAAAATTACTACAACCCACACATAATATTACAAGAGATCTTTACACTTTCATGGGTCAAACCTCTGGAATAGTTTACCACAGACTATGTAAATTTTAACATCCTTTCCCATATTTAAAACTGAAACTAGAATTATAACCTTTAAAACAAATTAGAATTATAATCTTACACTCTAAATTTTGAAAATAACTGATTTCTAAACATTAACTATATTATGTCCATCTTATCCAGTTTTAATATTGTAAATTTTGGGATTGCTTGAATAACAACATAGCATTTGGTGCAATTTATTAAGGCGTTTTATAAAATTTCTAATCATTTTCTCATACACTATTACATTCTTGAGCCAAGCCCGAGAATTAAAGGGAAATTAGAGAATTTATCTGCACCATACGCGTACGCGGGGGGGGGGGTGTTGGAGTGTTCAAACACCCCTCTTTTGCAAAAGGGAGTGTTAACACCCCCAAACATCGCCCTTTTTCCCCCGGAAACACCCCCTTTTCCCCGGATTCACCCCCTTTTCTTGTCAAAAGGGGAGTGTTTGAAATCACAGGAACACGTGGAAATTTCTTTACCGGGGACTTGGATAATGAAAATAACGGGAATTTGGCTGGTAATTTGGCGGTTAAAAAATGTTTGGTGGGCAAAAAATGGATTAGGTTGTCATCGCCCCCCCCCCCACTTGTCGGATAATGTTTGGCTGGCAATTTGCCGGGTAATTTTTTTTGGCGAGCAAAAATATCGTGGATTAACACCCCCCTTGGCAAAATCCTGCGTACGCCTATGATCGGCACTTGTTGTCACAGATAAACTTACAACCAAGTGTCATGAATATCACACAAATTATCTGACAATGTACCTTCATCTCACATTCTTGAACAGAAGAGCGTTCAAGGAATCAAATCACCCACAGGGATGGAATGGATTTGTAATACATGCCTTTCACACTTTAAAAAAAAAGTCTGATGCAAACTGCCTATACACCATTGCCAAAGGAATTGAAGGATCTTCCTTCTTTGGAAGTTTAACCCCGCTTGCAGAGATTGCCTTCCATCAAACTTGCTAGCAAAGTGGAAATGGACTGGACTAAAGGGAAACACTGTTAATGACGCAGTTGACCATGAAACACTTTCCATCACTTCCACTCCAATACAAGGTGGAATAATTCCACTCAAATAAAAAAAAAGAGTAAAATACAAGGAACGTGAGAAATTCCAATCTGTTAGACCTGCAAGGGTGAAGGAAACACTACACTAGCTTATGAGCCGTACAAGGCACACAGAATTCATGGGATTACAGATTGGAACAGCTTCTGTGGACAAGAAAAAGATTCAAATGTCTGGGGCGAATCACCAAACAAGGAAGACAGTACTGTTTCTGAAATGCAAGATAACCACCATGTGAGCGCAGCTGTACAAAACACAAACTCTACATTGTGTCTCAAAAATAATTGTCCAAGTCAAAAGCGCCCTCTTTGATTATGAGAAAAACATTTTTCTGACGTGATGTTTACGTCGCCATCAAGGGCATAGTGTTAGCTATCAAATGCCGTTTGTTTTGCTCAGTTTGCTTGTGCCACTTCTACTACTAACAGTCAATGATAGCATCAGGCCCTCTTTCCGTAAAAGTGACACAATTGTGATTCCACTCTTTTGTTGTTTAAAAGATATATCGAGATCAAAACAAACAAATTGAACAGAATAAACAGCATTTGTTCAATTTGCTTGTTTTTATCTCGAGATATGTTGTAAACAACAAAATAGTGGAATCACAATTGTGTCACTTTAACAAGGGACTGTAGTAAAAGTGGCACAATTGTGATTTTACCCTTTCTTATTTAAATTAACTTATCTCAAGATTAAGACAAGAAAATTGAACAAAATTAACAGTATTTGAAAGCTAAGAATATGCTCCGGAAGTTGATGTAAGCAGTATGTCACAAGAGTATTCTCTAATTGTCAAAGAGGGCAGTTTTCACTTGCACAATTTTTTTGAGACACACTGTACAACCACAGAACAGTGGAACATTACTTCTATATGATAGAGTTTCAGTAAAGAGGCTCACCACACACACACAGTGTACTACGGATAAGAGATGCCCCTGAACCATAGAACGTCCCTCCAGAAAAAAAAAATCTCCAGTTTTGTGAGTGACTATGCAACTTGTTAATTTCTACAAAGGAGGCAGACCCACAGCTTTAGTCTCCAGAAACTCTAGTGCAGAGACACTCTCATTCAGCACCTTGCAACAAGACCGGAAAACATTGTTAAAGTCAATAAACTAACACCTTGGAGCTTCAATTCACATAATTGTCAAACTTTGATATCTGAGCTACATAGTAGTGTTTAAATAGGATATAAAAGTTTGGAAAGTTATGCTGCCACTGGCAAGATCTGCATGAATAATTAATTTGTACTGCAGTGGAGGATAAAATAGCATAGATCTACACACAGTAAGTCTACGGGAGGAAATGGGCAGGTGAATCCGGTCAACTTGAGTGCTTATAGATTTTCACTTTTTCAAAGCACTAAATCATCATTTTGAAATACAATTTTTCAGGGCTTCATTTTTAGACCTTATCAAAGACACCTAGAGCATGGAGGATTAAGTAGCTCACAATTATTATTTTTTTCTTACACTGTGGTCATTGATAGCATGTGGCTTAAAGTTTTATTTTCCCAAACCTACATCAAGAAAAAAATTTGTCACTTCAAATGACTTTGGAGAGTTTGCAAATAGAAATTGTCTCTCAGAAAAGGAAAGCAGCAAGAGCAACTCTACACATTGGAAAAAAAAAAACATTTCTAGACAAAACAAATACAGGAAAACACAAAAAGACCTTTTCTCTAAGTCCAAGAAAAGGAAACACGTTGTCCTAATAGGCTACTCAATGTTACGCCGCATCAATCCTCGAAAACTCTCCAAATCTCAACAAGTCTTGTGTAAAACAATTCCCGGAGCAAAAGTGAGATTTGTATAACGTTGCAACAAAAACGACAGCGATGCAAACGAGGTGATCATACATGCAGGAACAAATAACATAACCAGTGATGACCCAGCTGAAGTGGTCACTAAGATTGAATCAGTAATAACCCATATCCTGGTTGTTTGTCCATCTCTAAACAAGCCAACATCAGCTCAATAATACCCAGAAAAACTGGACCCGCCCACGACAGCAAGGTGCGTAATGTCAACGCCCTTCTCCGATCTCTATGCGGAAAATACAGATGGGTATACATAGATCACACAAACATCAACCCAGAAATCCACATCGACACCTTCACCTGAATCATGCTGGTGTTAAATGTTTTGCAAGTAATCTGGTAAAACCAATTCGAGCACGATACCTAGGTCAGTCTAGGCGATCGGTGCAAAATATGGCTCAAATTGTTCAGTTAATGATAAAGCGTGAAATTTGGCACAACTTATATTGGGCCTATACTGATTATTTTCAAAGGTGGAGCCAACGGATACGGCATGTTTCCTAGCAACGGTTGCCAAGAAACTTATTGACCATAGCAACGAGCCATTTAAGCATATCTTATCCATTTAAAGGATAATGCTATATGTTTTAGCATCAAAACTATCTAAAAACATGATTCGAAGCCACCACTGTAAGTGTCAACAGAAAAAAGTATGTGTTTGTTGCTAGGCAACGGATATACCATAAAGTATATCTTAATTGTTTATTTGCAAAATGTTTCATCCTAGCAATTGCAGCAGAGATGTATTCGGGTATATTATAATTGGTACAGATTGTTATCGATCGGTGTTAATAATTATTGACAAATAATGTAATTCATTTAATTGCTTAGTGACCTATTTACCATAGCAGTAAGCTGTGTACATGATGAGAACAATCCCGGCATATGGGATCCATTAAATTCAAACAATTTTCTTATGAAAAGAATGCATATCTTCTGGAAAGAGTGAATGCTATTGTGTTTTATATATACCATACATCAAATTAAGCAGTTTGTTGGGCAATACATTTATGAAAACAACCAGCTGTTTTTGGTCTTAACAATAAATATTCTCACCATAAGCAGTCTTAACTAGTCATTAGTTTCAGGCATTGTAAAAATCTCCTGTGCATGTGCAATAAACAGTGCATTTGAAGTGAACTCATACACATTTGCTTTCTCTACACCTGCTCCGACATGGCACTCCAGCAGCTCTGGGCAGGATATATTGTCCACAGGGGCCTCCACTGTTTTAGGCAAGTCTATCTCCACGCAGAAGAGGAGGGCAACTGGCGGCATGACGTAGTAGCAGGTCCCCAATAGTGCCCACTTTGCAGTTTGCAATGCTACCCTGCTGATAATGTTGCTATAAAGCAGCCTTGGTGGGAGGAAAAGCCGACATCTGACGTACTTTTTGTGTGAATACAAGCTTTCAAACAGAGGAGGATGGTGAAGTATTCTAGAAAAGCCTCAGTCTCTTCAAATACTTGTTTTGGTGCACAGTGCAGCTCATAGAAGGCTCCAGGGAGTTCGTCATGTGTCTAGCTCCCACACTTCCCGTGATGTCTTCTTTCCAACTTGGGCAAATAGGACATGGTGTCCCAGAGCGTGACAACATGGGACACTGGGAATACCGATGATTTTTGTGGACCAGGTGAGACACTATCTTATGAGCTGGGATGTAGTGAAAGTACTTGGCACTTCCTAAAGCAGGCTAGAAGTGCAGTCTTTCTAGCTGCTATTCAGGTCACTGCTGGCACAACTTTATCACAATCTATGGTCTGATGAAAGATCTTGTGAAATCCCTGTCTAACGGCATCAGCAACATGAACCATGATCTTGGAATCTCCTTCTTCATGATTGCAGGGAGTAATGCTGGATGTGTCTTGTGCAGGTAAACATAGTACACTGGCACCATCATTAACAACAGGAGGGTTTCTACTGATGCACTTAACACTAATGCATCATTCAGAAGTTTGAGCAAATCCATCTTGTTGCCATTCAAGTGAAAGGAAAATTGTACGAGATCTTTGGCACGGGACTGGACACCTCAACATGGCTAGGTTGGCTAGGTCCCATATGCTTATTCTTTGGTCTGTGCCTTGAGACGGCTGTCGAGTGTTGATACCAGAAACTATATACTCGCTGAGTCTTGTGTTGCTTTTTATGATGTGTGGGATAAGCACATCAGCAGCACAGTTGCCAAATATCTTTCAATGCCCAGTTTTAAGAACGTTCACGACAACACCATCCATGATGATCACATCCGTCTCTGGCCTTGAATCACATGAGGACTTGACATGTTGTTCAAGACACCCCATGAAATCCAACTTATTCCCCAGATGTAACTCTCCGTAGAAATAAAGAGTGATGGAAATGGATGATTTCATGGCTAATTGTCTTTTCCTCCTCTCTTGTTTGACATGCAACATACCGTCTTGCAAGAAAGGGGATTCACTTTTGAGAAGTTTGGCCCATGTCTCAGCTTTCTTTGAATGATGTGCTTGTTCGTTGAGCAGTACGACTTTGTTCCTAGTGATGGTTGGTATTATTGGTTTGATGTTGGCGCGGAGTCGCTCGTTCACAACTATTTCATACTCTTCTTGATTGTATTGTGGTGAGCGAGTCAGCTCTTCTCCATGATTTCCAAATTCGAAAGGAGTGCATTCCATACCCACAACCGAGTTTTTTGTCATCCTTTCTTCCCATTATCATTTCCATCTTTCTTTATGGCTGATGTAATGACTTAGACTCTTTTCTTTTAGTTGGATCTTTCCATTCCCTTTAGTTTGATATGGTTGTGTGTAATATGTTGTGGCTCTAAAATCTCAGTTTCTCCGAAATTATCTTAAAAACTGAGCTACATTCCTGGCGTGTATAAAACCAGTTACGATAGTAATGCAATATGTAATGAAATAGGTTACAATGTTAAGTAAAATTGGTCTGCAAACATCAAATTTGCATGGTTGGCAAGAAAAATATGTTGCCTAGCAACTGTTTCTATGATATGTACATTACGATTGCTCCAGAGTGGTGTTGGTATGAAGAGTGAAGCTGCAAATATTGAAACACATTAAAATTGTTCGGTAAAATTGGTCTGCAGGTATCTTCCATGTTGGTTGCTATGGAAAATATGTTACTTAGCAACCGTTGCTAAGCTATGCACTTTTGCGTTGGCTCCACCTCTGAAAATGTTTAGAATGATGTGAAGTACATGTGTGCCAATTTTCATGCTTTTATCATCATCTGAACAATTTTCGCACCGATCGCCTAGACTAGGGCAGTAGGGGGCAAAACCTCATTTTGAGGGTTTTTGAGACACGGGCTGTTGTAAAAGGTTGTTGGGTGTCATTGTGTTCAGAAAACAGTTCTCTACAACTTCGAGGAGGACTACCTCGATAATATGCTGCTGAAAAAAAATGGCGGCTATTTTTTTAAAATGGCCGCCAAGAAAAATTGGTTTTCACGGTTTTGAAGATAACTTTGTTAAAGAACCTTAGTTTACCATGTGGTCATCATATTAAAGGAAACTAATTTTTTTTTTACGAGATGATGCCATATTTTAGAAGATTGAAGAATATTTTAATTGAACTTTATGGGCAGAAACATGAGTTTTTATCATTTTTTCCAAAATAATGAATGAAGTTCCAAAACATATTTCCCTATATTTCAAACAGCTTTCACACTTATGAAATACTTATGAAACGGTCCAGATATTAGGTCAATCATCCCTAAAAATGTCAGATTCATTGCCTAACAAGCAAAGGCGTTATATCCATCCAAAGTTGATACTTTGGTATTTAGCTTAAACCGTACAATGCATAACTCAAAGGCCACCATGAACAGTTGTTTTTGAGAATTGTGAAGATAATTTTCAAACAGACTCTCATTTTACCATGTGTGTGGCATCATATTACAGGGGATTAAATTTTCCACGAAGATGATATCAAATTCTAGAGGACTAAAGTATAATTTGATTGAAATTTTTGGCACGAAATGTCATTTTTTTAAACCATTTTTCCCAAAAGTATGAATGATGTTCGAAAAAGTATTTCCATTCAATTTATGAATTGTCTTTTTCTCAAAAACTGTTCAAATATTATTTCAATAATCTGTAAAAAAAAATAAAAATAACAAATAAAAAAATAAATCAGATTCAAAGCTTAACGAGCAAATAAGTTACAGCCACCAAAAGTGGACACTTTTAGTTAAAACCATACAATACATAACCCAATTCATCATTGTACGTGCTATATGCATCGTCATTGATCAAAACGTTGTGTACAAAAGCAATATCATAATGTACATTTTAAATGTATACTTAGCAAGTGTGATAAATTTCAAAGACTTTAGATGTCATCTAGTCAACACATCAGTATAATAAATTAATTGAAATTTGAATGGCCTGCTCATCATGCTGCTTTAACTACATTCATTCTTTGAACGTGTGGTAACATCCGTTTAGTTGCCTCAAATGATGTACTCTTGATGTCATGAAGAAGCACATGGCGTAACTACGGGGGCGGCAAAAAAGGGGGAAAAGAAGAGAAAAAAAAAGAAAACTGGGATAAACCGAGTTAGAAAGACAGCTTAAAGGGAGAAGGAGCCAGCAACTAACAGGCATAAGTTAAGAAAAAATTTGAGTTCTTGCCAACCAATCAGATCGCACGTGCACAGGTCTGGAACTGACCATGCGTGACCGATGCATGCCATCCGACGTGTGTTAGTCGCGCCGTAGTAATGTATGCACTGTTTGAATCGATAAGCTCCTCCCCCTATAGCTGTTTCTGCAAGTTTTATCCCGGGATAAAACTTGCAACACAAATTAACTAATTTATAAGGGCCTTGATGAGGGTTGAGTATCACACAGCTACCCCTTTTTAGCTGTCTATTATCACCTACAAACTGATTTGAAAAGAATTAGATCAATTTTTTTTTGTGAAACAAAATTAATGAAAATTGTTACACTTCTACGCAAAAATTGTCAATCAAACCCTAATGTTTCAATACATATATACTGTATGCATTGTTTTTTTTTCCACAATCTGAATATACAATATCGGGGGAGCGACTTGGTGCCCCCTCAATTAGTTGACCCACGGTACGCCACTGCTACTACTACTACTACTACTACTACTACTACTACTACTACTACTATTATTAGTATTACTACCACTATTACTTCTTGTACTACTACTTCTATTACTTCTGCTACTAGTAAACTAGTACTAATGAAAATGGTCATGATGGTGATAAAGATGATGATGATGATGATGATAATAATAATAATAATGATAATAATAATAATAATAATGATAATAATAATAATAATAATAATAACAACAATAATAATAATAACAATAACAATGATAATATAACACGTTTTTTTTTTTACTAATAATGATGACAATAAAGTAAATTAGAAATAGCATGGCTGCCACAATAGTCTTAAAAATTGGAGCCATTTTTTTTACAGTGATAGTATCCTTATTTGTCCTTCAAAATTTAAATATGAAGTTTTGAACGAAAAAATAATCTCTATTACTTTTTACATGATTATATCAATTTTTGACCAAAAATTAAGGAACATTTCGTTTTTTTTTGGCAACGATAGAGCCAGGAATTTTCAGGAGATATTTGTGAGTTTTGAGAGTGTGTTTGAAAATTGTCCAGTGAAGGTGCACCATTTATATGGATATCATATAATAAACAAAGGCATGTTTTTTTTATTAAGAGTATGGGAGCGGCACAGATGAATTCGATCGCTTACGGGAATTATTTTCCGGTGTAGCTGAGGTTCTAGAGGCAAAGAAAACAAAGAGCGCCATCTGACAGACGATTTCATGTAGGTTTCACACAGCTAATTACACAAGAGATCCAGAAATATTTATTCAACCCAACCTGACCACAGTTGAAAATAAAAATCTGAGCGACAAAAAATATCCATTGATAACGTCAAAAAGGAAGTCCTGAAAAAAAATGCACTTCAAAGTGATCATATAGTGCTTTAAAAGAGTAGAAAATTTGAGCTTCCAGTTTGACATTGCACTGACCTTGTTTAAATTCCTTCCATAGACTTCTGTGTTACAGATTAAGATTGCTTTATATTCAACCCGATGAGTAAGTCAGGGGTAATGTTTTTCCATGCGTACGTTGCCAGTGATAGCATAACTTTTCAAACTTTTGTATTTCAGGATGTATATTTGTCCATCTAAGCACTATTATGTAGCTCAAATATCCAGGTTTGACAATTTTTAAAATTTCGTTTCGCAGTGTTTAATTGTGTCTCTCAGCAATATTAATGTGAATGGGAGGCTACCTGGAGAGGGTGGCTTTAATTGAGTGATAAACAATATCTGTTAGGGCTGGAGTAGATCTTTATTGCTGTTTTAACTCTTAACGTGCCGGAGGATTTAAGCCTCTATGGACTTTATGTGTATTATTTGATGCAGATCTGCGACTTTGGCACATTACGACTTGACATAAATGAATGCATGATGTAGGAACTACATGACGTGCTCATGAATATGGCTTTGAAACTCCAGTACAGGGACATAAGTCGCCGTGAGCATGGTAGGGTTGTATTTGAGAGGAATTCCCCGGAGAAAACGCTGGTCGACACCATATCTTCTGGTTGTAATTGAATTGAGGAATAATAATTCTTCTCTCACACAGTATTGATTCCAATCTCCACTAACCAATCTCTGATTTTCAAAATAATATTCAAATCTATCTATATCAATCTCAATTGCTTCCTTATTGCTGTGTGAAACATTTCGTCGGTGGCATTACGAATTGGCAAAACGGTCAAATATTACGAAATTTTCAGTTTTGATATTTTTACATATTTTTAATGATTTTCATGAAATGTACCTGTGTGCAAAATTTTAAATGATGAAAATCCCTAATTTCTGAGATATTTGGTTCGTTAAAATTTGCAAATGCCCGAAGTACGCGTAATCCGAATTTTCGGGCATGTCGAATTGGCAAATTATCGTTTCGCCGTTTCGTAGAGTCGCGTACTATCGATTGTGATGCATCAGAGCGGGTTTTACGAATTGCAAAATCTAACGCCGGGCGAGAAAAGGTAAGGCAAATTGATATATATTTTAAGTTTTGCGGCAACCCCAGTACAATATGTTATTCCTCTTTCATATGAGTGTCCGAAATTGTGACTTGTGTGATGTGTCATTACAAAATGTAAGCTTAAAAGCTCTATTGTAGTCGTTGACTTTGAGCACAGTCCCACACGTTAGAAATTTTGTTGGTCATTATACGGTGTATAGGCATACGTAAAACTCACACCTACTATGTATGTGGTCCTATGTGGACCACATACGGCCAACACTGGAAAAAACGAATAAAGTTTGCACTGTGTGTATTAAATAATTCTGTCTCGCCAGAACTGGACAAAATTTTGTTCAGGACACAGGGTGGGCAGTATTTTAGGAAATTAAAATTGAATATGTTGAAGCGATGGTCTTGCATTTTAATTTTATAATGTTCGGGTAGATCTAATTGGTAATTATATTTGGGGGCTAATTTCAGTATAGTTCTGTTCAGAAGGCCTTGTGATTCAGAGAGCGTGTGCCATGGCTTATCGAAACCATCATTATTTTTACAGGGTGTGAGTAATATCTTCAGTGTTCAAATCAGATTTATTAATTTAAATTTTGCAACTTTCGCTTTGAAATATTATAAATTCTGGTTTGTCATTAAGTTACTTCTCATTAGTTATTAACTTATAGGTCTTTGGGGGATGACAATTTCATGTTGGATTATTGTATTTGTCATGATATATTCAGATATTAAATATCTCTGAAGGTGTTACGATTGTTATTTACGTGGTTATCCAATAGAGAAACAACTATATGATAAATATGGAATAATGCTTTTCAGATACAACTTTTCTTGTTTAATTACAAAGTTGCATATTAGATATTTCCTGCTAATGTTCTGCTGCTTTTGTCTTCGCCAAACCCCAATGCTTATCTTTTTTAGGAAGTAATTTTTGATTTGTATCGTGATTGGTGAAACTGAATTTAGATTGTGCACAATTTTAATGTTATATCGGCAATTTAGGTTTATTATATTGGTTTTTTATGTATACTACTTGATGTCAAGTGATTCTAATGAACTTCCATATCAAGATCATATCTGACCATTGTGAAGTTTTCTTCCATGTTGTATGAGTTATTAGAGTTTTTGATTATCATGTTCAGATTATTCCTTGTTTTTTTCTTATCTTACAGTAATCTTCGCAGTCCACATTAATCATGTTATCTAGAGCTGAGACTGCAGAGCCTTGATTTGGAAATCAGATATTGTGCGTCAGGGAATCAATGTCAGTTGTTGAGAAATGTTACATAATTGTGTGGGGGGGAGGAGGACTTGTTTCATGTGGAAGTGTCTTCAATTTACTTATTTTTTGCTGATTGTGGTGCTACTTCGCGTAAGAGGATAAGTTAGAAAGAAGAGTTATACTATATTCCATGGAACCTCAATTTTTGTAAACAGTATAATAATTTATTTACCCAGAAATATTTCAGTGTTAATTATGATCTTCGTTAGAATATTGTGCTATATTTGAAGTATGCATTGTATTGTTTTTCAGCAATTTGATTATATTAGTTTGAATCTAATTTTGTGTTCTTAGGATAATACATTTGTTAATTCACTCACTCGATCAGGATTTTTTTTCACATTATCTCTATTTTAGCTCATTTGCACTTTTTTTACACTACAGCTAGAAAGATATTTTTCATTAGGTGATCTGCTGTGTGTGACTGTGGAAACAGCTTCTGAAATGAACTAGCTTCATTGCCAACGTTATTTCGCTTTCAGACTGATAGATGATTGGACATGCTTTTTCTGTCTTATGATCTATAGGTCAATGTTGTGAATGATGTTGAAACATGATATTCAATGAGGTAATTCTGTTTTGTAATTAATCTACGGAATATTATTTCACAAGAATATGTAGCATTTAACAATTTTGCACAAAAGTATTTTCATTCCAAAATTGTATATAAAGTGATTCAAAATTGACTTCAGATCTAATTGCAGATGTTGATGTCCAAATGCACGATGGCTTTGATCAAAATTTGGATTTGGTGTTATTTCTGCAATGACTGGCTAGTTTATTTGTATTTCCTCTACAGATTACAGAAGTGCTGTGCCCTTCTAGGACCAACCGGATTTTTGACGCGGACTTTACACAAAGTTGTGGATAGAAGTGCAATTCACAATCATAGGAGATGGCGGCGGGAAGAGAGTGATGCATACATGTACTGGAGAGTATTTGCATCTTGTATAGTGTTTGGCTTTTTATGTTCAACGCTTTGAATCAGTGAAAATGGGCAACTCTGCATGATACATGTCTGCAAGAGTGGTCATGATTTAGTCAGAGCTTATGTACTGAAAGTCAGTGGAAATGATGTACCTGTTTTCTGTCGTAAGATATAGTGATTCATTCCAACTGAGTGCAATCAAGAACGATGGTAAACAAATCGACGAGATGGATTTATCTGTCTGAGTATGTTTTATTTGCAGCGGGGATATGATTTCGAATCTATTTAGTACATGTATGTTATTTGCTGTGCAGAATATGTCGTCGAACAGGTCTCATTCTAGCTTAGACTCGATGTTGCGCGTAAAGTAGTCAAGATCTTTTCTAGTGCACCTTGAGTATTGTTATGTTTAGTGATGACTTGGTGTTGACAACTTATTTGCTTGGAAGTTTTTCTGTCTGTTACACAAGAATAATATTACCAGCTGTTTGGGGATACCGTGCTGTTGAAGAATT
>JZLH01S0615877.1:0-12425 GCA_001188425.1 Eucidaris tribuloides
GGGGGCAGGGGGCAAATTGATGTTTGCCCCCAATATTTTCATTGGGTGGGGGGAATTCCCTCCCCTGCCTCCCCTGGATCGACGCCTCTGCTACTACAGTAGTAGTAGTACTACTACTACTACTACGTCATGTACTATTCATACAGGATGGTGCCAGGGTAATATAAGGGGTGAACTCTATCTGGAAAATTTTGCTTGCCAAAAAATGTTTTCAATAGCCAAACTGCATGCCAAACAGCATTCCACAAGCGGGGGACAGTCAGTTTAATTACTTTGAAAAAAGGGAGGTTGCCCCTTCCCCTCCCCCCATTAACCCCCCCCCCCAACAATCATCGTCGTCGACATCATCAATACATCTACACAAATCTATCCATGACAATCCCCAAAATGTGTATGTTTCAAAGAAAACATTGAATTTTGTGTATGCCTATAAATTTACAAGACTAGTAATCACACCTGTTCAAAAAAATTTCACCCTGGTTTTCTTGAAAGGGTGTGTTGATCCAGGACGCCATGCTCAATGTACCTTTGTCAGACATGCCTGACAGTGACATCCTTGCTGGGAAAAAACAGAGAGGTCATTTATTACCTCAATTAACATGGAAAACAGTGACTGGAAACGAGCTTTGTCTTTAAAGACACTATGTAAATTGTGGAAGACCCAATTAAAAAATTGTCAAACTTTGCTATCTGATGTATCTGACAGTGTTTGAATAGACAAATATACACCCTAGAACACAAAGTTATGCTGTCACTGGTAATATACATCGAAAAACTAGCACATGAATTATTCTCGGCCAGAAGAAAAATTTGCAACACAGCAGTCTATGGGGAAAAACTGGAATGGTCTCTCAATGATTTTTACTCTTTTAAAGCACTTAATGATAATTTTGAACAGTAATTCTTTTCAGTGCTTCATTTTTACACCTTATCAAAGACACTAATAGCATGGGGAATCATGTAGCTCCTTTTTTACAAATGGAAACTATGTTATACAGTGCCTTTAACATTTATGTCAGCACATGCACTGTGGTGGTACAAGTATCTTGTCACTATTATAGTAGCTGTGAATCAGAATATATTTGTCATAGTTGCATGTATTGGCGAGCACGGGGGCGAGTAAAATCGCACCCATTTTGTGCATCATAGCGCTTCTAGAGCAGTTGTTATCTTTAGCAAGAATGATCGGTGCTTTATCATGGATATAAGGCTGGGTAATATTACCCTAATATCCTATTCACGCGAGGACATGCATACGTTTTTGAAAAAAACAAAATACCGCCTGAAAAAATGTTATCCGTGCTGCATGCGGAGACCTGCCCCTACCACCTGGGACAAGTTCGCCTGTTTAGACGGGAGGCGAGTTAGCCCATTAAGGAAACTAGTGATTGAAATTATAAGAGGGTAAATTGAGGCCAAGAGATAGGTTATTCAAATAAATGTTTGTAAATAGGGCAATTTGCTGGTTAACGCTAGTTGGTCTTCGAGTGGATGGATTCTTTTAATACCGTTTAACAATTATCGTATTATTGTTTTTGAATTGTATAAAATCATGCAAAGTGATTCACATTTCTACATAGTAACATTCTTCTTCCTTATTCAGATGGTTAACGGTAGAGTCTCCATGTGGGTCGAACAGCGCCGCCGTCGCAAAGGGGCGAACTTGCCCAGCGCGGCTGCGATTCTTCTTTCTCATGTCTACGGAAAATGTACACCTAACTGAAGTATAACGGCATTTTTCAATAGGCAAATATCACACCTTTTCTAATATCAAACTATATGATTTATTTTAACATTCCTGATGTCTAATAAAAAAATATCAGAAATATGAAATACTGTTTTTTTTTTTACTCAAACATGGCCTCAATAAGCGATAATTTCAAAGGGCTGAAAGAGACGATGTTTTACTTCTTATTTTCTTCGTTCTTGCGAGTTTACACTTTTCTCTGTGGACTAAATAACAAACATCAATCCCATGTCAGCTTCATCAATATCAATCTGATCTCACGTACTTCATCAGTCATCCGAATCCAGACAATTATTGAAATGTTTGTGTAATCATTATTAAGCGAGTTCATGAATTGAATCATTATTATTCATCATATTATCTGGCACCGATCGTATGTCAATCTACAAATCATATTCAACCTACTGCCGAAACTTATATACATTTCATCAAGACATATATCACACTACATCACCATCACATCATCAAACCATTACACATCAGCACACCACCCTACATCAAACCACATCAAAGTCAACCTCATCCTCACACATCATCACTACCACCACACCACCACCAATACTCCTGCTCCTGCTTGGAATGCGGAGAATTATTTGGTGTGTGGGTAGAGATACGACTAGGGTGATAAGTAGAGCGAGTCTAAATCCTATATAGCAGCTTGGTTATGTGAAATGTACTCCATTAAATATGTCGAACAGTAAAAGAGTAAAATTGATACGAGGCTTTGCTCAGACTAACAGTTGGTAATGACTCGGAATCTTCTCAATATAACTATAATTTTACTAATACAACTTTAAACTAACTAAATTTATATAAGCACTCACTAAGGAGACTTAAGGTCTGACTACTATGTCGTCTCGGTATATTCTAATACAAAGAAAAAATCCTTCTCGCACTTTTCTTGTTATTTTCACCAGGGTTGTATCGCGGCTGCCATGGGGGTGCCCCCACATCACTTCCCATTTTACTACATACAGAGCTTAACAATATAGAGCGCAACGAGTAGATATTTATATGCACACAAAAATCCCCTACACTCGTTTCTTTCTTCCAGTGCCTAAATAGGCAAGTAAAAAGTAATGACTTTGCCTAGGTATACCCGAACTACGATCAAATCCCATAAAATCACGAGTTTGTATGATCGTCTTGCTTCTCCCATTACCCGATAATACAGGTCGTATTCGTCTGGGGCCTGTGAAGGCATGACAAAACTCCTTCGTTGCATCATCATAGGCTCATGGAAGCGCATGTGCAAGATTGACTGTCAAAGCGTGTGCATGACGTGGTAGAGTCCTTCAAAGGAATTGTTTTAGCAAGCTACTGGCACTGGCATCGGGTTGTTGACTGTATGTTGAGCCGGCAATATCTTAAATAGATAATATTGAGACAAGTCTGTTTGCCCTCCACGAGATAATATACGTTTACTATGAAAAATATGCTGCGAAATAACAATACAGATTTTATGAATGTGTCAAGCATAAATTCGATAAGATCGTTGAATATTAGCAGAAATAGATATCGAAACAAGCAACATGTTATGCACAATTATATAGATTAGGCTAGCACTTTTAAGATTCATCTTGGGGTTATCCAATTTACAACGTGTCCAACTTAGCTTAGTATTAAATCGAGAATAATCTGTAAGCTATTGAGTATATATTCTACTGCTTGTCTGAGGGAAAGGTGTTCTAATTTAGAATTAGTATTGATTCTTTTAATGTTCTAACTTGCTAATACTATATATTCACCGTTGATTGAACAAAAGCGGTGCAAGGCTGAGCCCATATTAGCGGGACTATGGATTCATTCAGGCTCATAACAAACTTCTCACCGTGCGTTTCTGTGTAGAAGCAGGTCTTATACAAAGTTCAGTTATTTTCTGAAATGAGTTAGCAAATTGAGTGAGCAACGTAAGCTTATATAAGATTATTTATTATAATTTCTTTGAATTTCGTCATGTGTGAAGTTGTCTCTCTCCTTGTTTATCTTAAAAGGTAATTTAAGTGATTTTCTATTACTGTGTTATTCTAAACCTCTAATTCTTTTTCGCTCAGAAAAATCAAGTCAAATAACCGTGTATAAAATATATAATATATATGATGTATGACATACGTAAATAATAAAAATGAAGACGCAAAATGGAATTTAAATTAATTATTATTATTAACATCTAAGCATTGAATTATTAAATGTATGGCATGGATGAAGAGCAGTCGGTTCAAATTCATCTTTACAAAGGATACAATATCTGAATCCTATTATGATTATAATTTAAGATTATAATGGTCTTTTTTTTTAGAATCAATGATATATCATTAAAGACAAATGAGATATTCAGGCATTGAAGCTTGTAACAACACTCTAGCGGTGATGCGCACGCAATGCGTAATGGGTGCACTTAACGGGCGGGCCTCACGCAGTTAGCATTTCAAGGCCTTCAAAGTGCAAAAGTTCAGCCTTAAAAGGTGCCAGTTGTGAAGTGAAGTTGGCACCCGGAGGTGCCCGTGTGACATTGCTAATAGGTGTGCACGCCAGGTTGACATATGTTGTGACATATAGAACTGTAGGGCGTACAGTGATGACCCGCCGTTGCAGCTTTACGACTCGTTAATAAGCGTAATTAGTCGGGGCCATAAGTTACCTGAGCGAGAGAGAGGCTAGGGTCAACGTAGACAGTAAATGGAAGAAATGAAAGATGATCCGCATGTAATGGTTTTAGAAAATGAAATGTAAGAAAGATAACAAAGTGGGAAAAGGGGCGAATGGGCCATGAGTATTATAAAATCGTAAAAAAAACAAAGACACAAAAAACGAGTTTGAGTTGATAGAAGTAGACATGGTGAAGGTTGATGGTAGAAACCCAGTAATAGGCCGTAGGAACCGGAAGACGACACGTAAATTGCGAGCAGAGACGAAGCATTATACTAATAGGGTGACATCTATGTGAAAGGAGCAAGAAGGTAGAGCTGGAGGTGATCTTACCGGGTCTTTCCGTGTGGATCTCAGCGTCTATCGGCAAGCCTTTTGTCCCAACGCTGGCCATCGCTATACCGTGTTGCACCATGAGTGGTAGCGGATGCGGACATGTGTACTACATCGGAGTGTAACATACAGTGGGAAAGTGACTGCTATGGGAATCGGCGGGATAATCTTGATGAAGGTAGAACAAAGTTCGAATATGACCCATTTTTCTTTCTTCCTAAGTATATGAAAAGTAAAGTAGTTATGGTAGATATATTATATCTCAGCCGTCTATTCGCTTGTGAAGATATATTAATTTCGGCTGCGGAAGTGTAATTAGGTGAGGTGGCTTATGCTGAGGCATATTGCTGTTGCGTATAATTCTTAGTTGTTTCATTAGCTATCTTTGTTTTTTAAGACAGGGAGATATAATTGATACGAATGCCAAATCTTTCTCTCAGATGAGTGCTCAAGTATTGAGCTATTCAGAGATCCATGTTTCGTTGACTCTTAGTTGTTTTGTGCTCTGATATCTTTTTTGAAGTAACTGTCAAATGTTGGATGCGATTTACTTGTAAATTAGAGCGTGGGCGTAACTCAGGTATCGTCAGCACTTAAGTTAACGGTCCTTTGCAAGCATGACAGTCAGTTGTTACATGTGTGTAAAACTCTTGTTTATCATTGGTTGCAATGTTTCGTCGGATGAGTATTGACATATCACTTGAGCACCCAGAAGGGGGGGGTGGCAACTAAAAGTATTGTGTGGCCGATCTGGAATAGGTGAATGACGTTCTTGGAGAGTGATAGTAGGCCTAATTTTTTTTCACGGTAGTTTTCATGTTCCAGTGCATATCAAGTCGCGAAAATCAAGATAAATTTTTTGCTTTTTTTCAGTCATGATGTATATCTCGCTCTAAGGTATAGTTAAGCGTTTCTGTCTTTTACTGATTATATATTACGATTGCAGTATCCGAGAAGCGCGATTGTAGTTCGCGTGGAGTTGACATGGGCGTTTATTTGATCTTGGTTCAGAGATCAGATATGTTTGAGTCTTTGAACTTTTTAGCGGATGAAGAGAGCCACCACATTTTTGTCGAAATTTCAGGCCGTAATATACACATGAGCGACTTTTCGATTCGGTGCGGCAATATGGTTCAGCTGTTGTAAAGATTTTCTCGATACGCAGCGGGAAGGTCATCGGAAGCCCCTCAGACATCACTTGTCGGCCTCTGAGCCCTTGCATCCTCCAGGATACACCAGCCCGCATACCAGACAAGCGCGATAGACATGTGGAGGTGTACTGGAGTGGGTTTCTTTATGACGAGCGAGGCATCCAGGGCTTTCGTCAAACTTCTTTTCTTGGGCACGCCGTATAAGTAACTTGTACGGGTGCGCTACTGGACAGAGGTGAGCTAACTACCCACCGTTATTTTCGTAAGCGCCGCCCACACTCCTGCATATTTTGAATCTAGTAAATGTATTCAATTGATATGGAAGACGTGACATTAAGGCACATGGTAATGTAAGATGTAATACTCATGTCAAATAGTGTATAAATAAATAATGTTGCTATTTTTCATAAAATGTATGGTTCAATTAATAGTGTGTACTAATCAATTGAGTCATATTAGAGAATAGCTAACATAACTACAATCAGATCTTATTTCTGAAGAACTAACATAATGGTTTAACATTGTAGCAAAGAATAACTATTGAATACATAAACGTATCCTTTATATTGAATTAGTTGAGCGATAGAAGCTTTCATCATCGTTTGTTAATCACGCTATTGAAGAATTAGGTGTGTGGAAGGTGTGAGCGAGTGAGACTCTCAAGTTCAACGTAAAATTGTATTGGACTCAGATGGAAGTGTGGCGTAACTGCACTCTGGGTGTGGCGCGTTTGTTTGGGTCTATTGTTGAGGGGAGCTTCAAGAAAAGGATTAAGTGTGTTTATTGACGGGGGGGTTTTTTGGTGCGTTTTCCTCGCTTCGATGTGTCCGGTGGAGTGAGAGTAAGAAATCCTTTAGAAGCGGGTGTGACAGGGAGTCCGAGATATGCGAGTATGCGGAATGGATTGAGTGGGTGGCGCGTGCGTTATGGTCGTGAGATCTGGCAGTTTGTGAGATGTGAAGGCAGCGAGTGAAGGAAGGTAGACAATGCGGTAATTTGGCCGGGATAAGATGGTGTGGGGATTAGGTAAACGTGATGCGGGTGTGAAGCTAGATGGTGGATAAAATGTCAATGAAATTAGATTAGCGAGTGCTCTCGAAAGCCGAGAACAATGCTAAATTTGCTAGATAAATAACACCTTTGTGGCGGCGCTAAAGTGCGCGAAAATATTGAGAGCGAATTTAGTAATATGAATTTGCATGGTATTGATTATGCTAGATTTGTTTTCATACAATTGATTGAGAGGTGATTTTTGCGGTAAGGTAAAGCTATTTGAATAAAGACGCTGTGGTAACATATCCTCTTACCTAATTTGATAATTATTTTTGTAGACATTTTATATATTCTGAAGCATTGCAAGAACATGTACCTCCTCGACGCAGAGGCGCAAATGAATCGATGTTGTCGCCGCAACCCCAATTAATTATTAATAGTAGATAAGGGGAGGCGGCCGGGACCCGATTGGCACCCCTTGAATCTTAAGTTTGCAACGTGCTATTTGATCGATTCGACTTTTCTGACGGTCCTACTTTGGAGTTCACGTAAATACTCCGTACAAATACGTAATGTGTAACATTGAAGTTAGTCGAATACAATTCGACGTAGAATTGTCGTTACGGATAACGTTGGCCATGCAGTGATATCGTAACTGCGGTCCGAAGAACAAGTCTTGCATGCTACCTGCTATAATCACAGAATTTGTCAATATTGTTGAGTCTTTATTAATGTTGTAAAATAGACTGAACCAATAATCCGTTTTTATTTTCGGCCGATTTTTAGATCCCTTCATATTTATTTTTTTAGAAATAGAGTTTTGTTGATACGTGCGTATTTTGAGTCGTTGAAAAAAAATGAATACTCAATTTTGTAATTTTCCTTATCTCAAGGAAGCGATTCTCGTGCAATTAATTCACGTCCCGTGAGTCAGTTCATAACAATATGATTAGTAGATTAACTGGGGTTCCGCTCGAGGGTATTTTATTGACGATTAATTACCTTAACTCGAAAAATTCGGTCATGGTCTTCAACTTTGCTGTATGTTAATTATTTAAACTATTAGTTTTTTTACGTTGAATGATATTACCAAGTAACTTTAAGTAATACTTAAAGTCTGTTCGGTATTTTCGAAGACAATCATTTCCGTTTTAATGGTATTTTTTAGTCTGGTTTTAGACAGATGTCTTGTGCGCTGAGATCTCTTTCGCTGCAGGTCGTCGTGGATGAAATTGTGTGTTCTTAAGTATCTCTCACTTTGGTTCCTACGCGGAGAACTCTTTCATTCCGGATGCTGACTTTTTCATATAAGATCTTTGCAAGTATACAATGAATTAAATTACGGGATACTGTCGAGGAAGGGGTACTGAACGTTTTACTTGTGCAATATAGATCCAATTCAACATTGTCGATTCAAACAGGTCCTGATCTAGAATTCGCTCAGTAGCACACCCTTGACACGAGACTGAGTAAACGCTGGGATGTTCTTTAAACGCGCATACTTGAGAGATCTATATGAGCAATCGCATTAAAGGTAATGAAAATAGATAGTTATCAAGAGGAATAGACCGTCCGCTTCTTGTACAAATTATGAAAGAACTGATATTCGATTATTTTCTTTTCTGCAATTATGGTTTCTAAAGTGCATACGGGAAGCTTGACCGGTTGAAAAGGTGGGTACAATTTGAGGAGAGAGATAGAATTAGTAAAATATCCAAGATAAATAAGCAGATGTTTTATTCTCGCAGTTAGTCGATCTAAATTTAGTGTATCCCGTATACATCAAAGGTATATGTCGCGGGTTCAGATTTGCATGTACACAGCTCGTTAATACCTGTGTGTGATCTGAATTTGTTACGCGGCTGCTTTAGATTAAGGCGTTCTTCGCTTTACTCGATATTTGGTCCCACGCTATCGTCTGAGATCACTGGACAAAATTCATTGACAACGAAGCCATTAATTCCTATCACTCTATTCTCATTATGTGATACAGTAGTATGAATTGACGAGCAAATTGTTTGTATGCTAAGATGTGAATATAAGCGAAATGTTTTGCAGATTCATGCGGGTCGGGAAGGGGGGGGATGAAGTAAAATGATTATAGCTTTTTGTCACGCAGCCTACTTGGTTGTACATACTTGACAATAAGATTCAATTAAGCAGCACTTTCCTCAATGTATTAATATTATTTAACGAGGACTTTGATGCTGAATGTTCTATACATTAACACCTAACGATGAGTGAAAAAAGCGATGTTGCTTCTGTCCTCGGCATTTATTTTTGTAATATCCGTTAGGGCAGCGGATAATCTCAGCATCAAGAAACAATTATGGGGATTGGGGTTTGCGAAAATTTGGGGGGGGTGGGTTATGCGCAGTAATGACATTTTTTTTTTTTCAAGATTGAAGTTATGTGGGAGCTCCAGTTAATCATGTTAGTTAAAAGCGAAAATATATTTATTAGATGTCTCTTGTTGCAATGATCTTAAAAGAATGTAAGGGTCAGTTATATCTAGTTGATGTACAACTTAAACGTTTAATGTTAAGATCTAATGTTATAGAAGAATATCAGAGTATAAATAAGCATATGTCAAATTTATAGCTGTCTTTAACTTAATTTTCGAAATGAGAATCACAAAACATGCTATTAATGTAAGTCTTGTTGGTTGGTAAAACGTATCTAATGATGGCGCTTAACTAAGTGCTCGAATCAGCTGCCTGATACTTTTCTTATTACTACTTACCACTTTACTACTCGACTACTTGTCTTCTATACTATCGTATAACTTACTGCTGATTTACTATTATTAATTACTACGATTATAATACATAACTTACACCCAAACGTTTTGATCGCGCCTTTATCTCATCCTGAAACGGACTGGCTAACGAACTACTAATAATGACTACATAGAGCACTCCAAAGTAACGATTATCGCCTAGCAGAACATAAGAAATGCTATAAAGACTCAAGCGGGAAGACAATGAGGCAGTCAATACCATTACTTCGTATGCCTACTTGTCCTATGAGATTTAAAAAGCATCATTTAGAAACTTAATTCGTTCATTGACTTTCCATAGTCAACGGTACGTCTGGATTATATGTGTTTCCTCTAACGGGTGAACTTCATTAGATGTTATCATATAGTGGATCGTGGTATTTTGCATTGTAATGTAGGTCGACTGACAAAACTTGTTTATAAAATGGCGGTGCTGATTGTTGTTGTTGTCGGTGAGTGGGGACGTGTGGTTACGCGTTATCAGAACTTGAAAACGACTAATTCTGTGTGTGGGGGGTACGATAAGAGAGTTAGTGGGATTTAGAATAAGGATTGCTAACTAGTTTAATATTTCTTGTTGTTTTTTTGCAAATTTTATATTTCAAATCTTGCGTTGCAAATTCAATTGTGTAATTATTTCTATTTTGGATAATTTTATAGCTATTATTGATGCAGTATTATATTCATGAATGACCTGGTGTAAAGTATGTTCTCAAAATGCATGTATACTTTTTGTAAGAGTTTTGTTTTGTAACAGTGTGGTCAAATCATCATTCATTCATATAAAAGAAGTCCATTGGGAAACAAACTCGTAGCAAATATGTTTGTTGTTACACAACACGAATAATTCTTTATAATCACAGGGATTGCCAAAACAAAGAAAATAACAACAGGAAACTAAAATACAAATACTACGGACCAAAAGACTTATTCTACACTACACATAATTTTGAGTATAATCGTAGACTTATTCTGTTGAGTTTCACGTGTTTCATTTTATAACGACACGAGTTGTCATCAACTGTGTAATTGTGTTGTTGATGGAATATCCGTCATCTCAAATGTGGATTCAGACTACAAGATTATTATGTTTGGTTATAATAGTACACTTTACCAAATTGATCTTTTAATCCTTTATTGGACATATAAATTAGTAAATTTATGTAAGAATAGTTTACAGAAGGTAATTGTCATCTGCGAGGATCACTTAGTTGTCAAATAGATTTGTTTGTTTGTGGGGGGGGGGGAGGGCAAATGTGATGTTTGCCAAACTTCACTCAATATTTTACATTGGTACTTGGTTTTCATGATTTGTTTAGGATGGATTCCATTTATCCATGCCAAATGAACTATTACACGGATATTTCGACGCATCTGTCTGTAATCTAGTAGTTAGTTAGTAGTGTTGACTCACATAACATACGACTGCTCATTGTTACTATTCATGCTTGTCATCCACTAGGGATTGGATAAGAGGTCGCTTCCACATGCGCATATTTGTGACAATAAAATGTTGGGGTAATTAGAGGATAAACTTTTTCGGACGTATAGGGAAAGCAAGACATTATGTATCAATGAAAACTTTTGTCATTGATAATGTTGAGTTCGAGGAGTCTTGTGCTGTAATAAAAAGTAGATAAGGTGTATTTTCAATAGGGTTTAGCAAACCTGTGCGGACATATAATTACCATATAAAATAGATATGGGTTCTCTGACGGACAGCGGTCAGTTTATATTACTTTTGAGAATAAACAGATGTTGGAGGTGCCATTTGAGCTCAAAGTTAACCATTCATTCGTCCTCCCGTAGTCCAGGTCTATTAACTTACGCCACCCCCAGTGTGTCTTTATCTCCTCTGATCCGCCCCAACATACATCCGGATAGTCCGACCAATACATCCAAACAATAATACGACCAATTCCAAAATCTCATTTTTGCTTAACATTAATATCTGCATAATTTGTCTCAATTAGTATATGAAGGTAACAAATGGTTTCATTCCTAGAAATGTTGATAAGATTTCATATTATCAAAAGAAGATGCCATTGACTCTGATTTCAAGGCCTATACTAACAATTTAACACCAACAGACATACGTAATCAACGAACACAAACACAAGAACATCAACCACTGCTCTTCCAAACAACATCTTCACCACACAACATCTGGTTTCTTATGAAAGGGGTGTGTTGATTCAGGCACACCCAGACTCACACACCATCGCAACCAATGACCGCAGCGCCTCTTTGTCAGGAATGCCTACCCCGACCAAGTCAAACACATAATTCGACTTCTGCTATGGCTTTTTTGTCAGTGTAGAATAGGAATAAACAGCAGGATATGAGCTGTTGTTCAGAGCCACATGCTTTTATTTTAATTTCCTCCAGTCGTCTTGCCTTGGACGGTTAGTTGTAGTTGGCGTATAAATACTTTATTTACTATTGATGGTTCTGTATCACGCGTTGACATTATTACAAGGTCTTGCTTGGGGGTCGCGTCATAAATTATTTATATGTTCGAATTTGATGACACTTGGGGAATAACAGTGAGTGGAAACACGGTCCTCCGCTCTTTTTCGAGCTTTGTCTTTAAAGCCAAGAACGGAGGGACACTATGTAAATGTGAGAGAAACGCCGCAATTAAAATTGTAAAATTCTTGCTACTGATTATGCTGACAGTTTTGAATAGACAAATAAAACCTAGAACTACAAGTTATGGCTGTCACTGGAATATACACGAAAAAGACTGGCACAAGGCTGAATTATTCTCGGC
>JZLH01S0615883.1:19252-34126 GCA_001188425.1 Eucidaris tribuloides
TTGTCGCGTGGCAATGCAAATGCAATAGCTATGACTATGGACCATGCTATGACTGTTGTTAGAATGTGTGGTGATGCCATGGCTGGCGATATACACACGCCACGGCAGCTTGGTCTTGACTTTGGTCTTTGGGACTCGGTCTGTGTGTGTGTGTGTGTGTGTGTGTGTGTGTGTGTGTGTGTGTTCAGATTTTTAGGGGGTGTCCAATGACTCCCATGTGAGGTACATTTAAACCCTCACAAAAAAATATTTCTACATTACTGCTTCTTAGAGTTAATATTTTGTAAACTAAACCTACAGTCAATGTAGACACAGTTTTTTTTTCTTCAGACAAACAGAATTGGTTTGTTTTTTTCCTCTGAAATCTAGTACGTTGTCAAAAAAGGCCAGCCAGCAAGTCGATTCTAAATTCTGTTAGTTCCGTCCTAAATGTAGCGATTCGCCGGAGGGGATGTGAACCAACACTTTCACACTTTTAGAAGTTCAATACTCTTGCAATTACTGAATACCTGATACAGTTAAGGTGTATTGTATCTAGCTTCATTATATCATGCCATATCTCAGCTCATGCTGTTGAAAACACCGCACATAAAAAGGTAACATTCATGCTTTAAAATACAACATATCCAGACGGATAATGCCCAGCCTCACCATAAATTCTTATTTTCCCACTTAGCACCTCTTCCCCTCTCCCCTCCCTACCCGTCTCCCCTCCATATTTCCCCACCTCCACCCCTCCATATCATCCCCCATCCCCGTAAAAAAATAAAATACTTCTATCATCACACACTCATGCATCTAAATTCTGAACGGATATTTCTTATTTCTAAGTACAGGTTTTTTATTTTAATGTCAGGTGAAAACTAAACAAAATAAAACTGTATAAATACTGTATCTTAGCTATTGAGAAGAAAAAAAGATTACACTATTTGAAGCATTGTTATAAAGTGTGCTAAATGAATAAGTATGTATCCCTATTTTTGAAAGAAATTGAAACATTTGTTTCTCTTTCATTTCGATTTTATCAACAGCAAATGTGTTTGGATGGGAGTATTACCTGGTTTACAAAGAATACTGTTTTTTCCTTAAAGGTATTGGCTAACATTTACCACAGTTAAAAATTTCTGAGCGGCATGATTCCCCATGCTACTAGTGTCTTTGATGAGGTCTAAAAATGAAGCCCTGAAAAAACTGTATTTCAAAATGATTATTTAGTGCTTTAAAAAAGTGAAAATCGTAAGTTGACCAGATTTACTTGCCCATTTCCTCCCATAGACTTACTGTGTGTACACCTAGGTTAATAAAACTCGCCCCGAGTTTTATTGTTTATTCATGTATAACTTGCCATTGGCAGTGTAACTTTCCAAACTTTTGTATTCTAGGGTGTTTATTTGTCCATTTGAACACTACTATGTAGCTTAGATACCAAAGTTTGACAATTTTTTAGATTGAAGCTCCACAATGTTAGCCTATCACTTTAATGTTATTTTTCGGCTGGAAGATTCCATATGCACCAATTAAACCAATGATTTATAATAAATTAATATTACATAATTTTCATGGAAGTTGGTCCTCCAACAAGAGAAGGAATGACAAAATATTACACATGCCGTGGTATAGTGGGAGAGAATATTTCGGAGACAACTTCTCCTGTGACGTAAACACAGTAATACCAATGTCTGTTTGTGTAGATCATGAACCAGACACTACATTTCAACAAGCCAATAAAATTTAGATCAAACTTTGATTAAATCTTATTTCTACAGCGCCTCAAGAGGACACATATTTTCTTCTTCTACATTTTCTCCAGCTGATTTGTAGCTACTATACAATGGCCTTGTGCAGAATGTACTTTGCAAAAATAATTTCAGCAATCTGATAACGTAATTCCGTATTCGTAAAAGCAACAACAGGCGGCTGCAATATGGCTATCATGTACAAAATTATACACACGGGATATATGTACGTGCTGCATATATTTGTGAATAAAATAATCATAAAATGTGATCATTGTGACGGTGGCAAGACCTGCCAGCCAGCGGACACAATGCACCTGGTGTCTCCTAATTTTCATATTTCATTTTAACCTGCACAATCTGCCACACATTGCGGGAATCCATTTCAGATTCACAACATAACTGCCTCGAGTGACTCGTGAAGTAATCACCAATTTCCCACCAGTGTACTTCACTGACTTTTAATCCGCTGGGATCAAGAGTCTCGACGAGCTCTCGTCCACCACCCTCCCAGCGATTCTGGATGTTGAGCCACTTCACACCATGATGAATTTGAGATGGAGATGAAGGTCCCCCATCTCTAACTTTCTCCTTCATCATCTTGCTCTCCTCTCTAACATTCTCCTTTATCAGTTTCCTCTCCTCGTCTAACTTTCTCCTTAATCATTTTCCCCCTCTCTCTAAATTTATCCCTCTCTACCTCCATCATGAGATGATGAGCCAAATTCCTCATGTGCATGTCTCCTGTTCCTGTAATGTTCCTTGCTTCTCAACATCTTCATCTTTCTTTACCAACTCCACAAGAAGACTAGAATGAGCAACATCATCACCTTTCCCTTCACTCACATTCCTTTCTCCCAACCCTTTATCTCCATTTCTTACTCTCTGCTCCCTCATCATCTTCTCACATCACCACATTCATCTCTCTTCTCCTGGTTGATGATTAAACAAACTACGTGTATCTCTTCCTCTCTCCCAACCAGTTATCTTTTTCTACCAATTTCATCATGGAATTAATTGCAGAATGAAACGACACCCATCCATGTCATTTTTTCTTCTTCATAATATTGCCTTTCTCTTAAACCACATTTATCCTTACTTTCTTATTTCATGAGATGACTTTGAACAATGAGATAAATAACCAATCTCTTACTCCCCATTCCTCATTTTCCTTTAACCCATTACACTCATTCTCACCTGCTCTTTTCTCCTCCTCTCCATCCTCCTATTTTCTCTTAAAGTCCCTGAGCCTGGCTACAACATCTTTCCGTCAATTCCTCCTCCATAACAATACTTCGTCCTTCATCCATCTTCCCCTTTCCTCTGTTTTCCAACAAATGTTATCAAATCTTTTATCAATTATTCCTCTCCTCCTCCTTTATTTACCTTTCTCTCACCTTCTCTCATCTTATAGATCTTGTCATCTTCCATTTGTGTGTTCTTTATTCCCATGCCTCTTTTCCATTTTCTTATCTCTTTCCAAAATCTTTCTCCACTTTCCAGCCTCCTCAACTCATTCTATTTTACATCTTTTACATCTTCTCTACTGCCTCTATTAACCTTTATTTCTCATTCGGCCCTAACCCAAACCCTTGCCATTTCTCCCATACACAAATAGTTCACACGTTACCATTTATTTCAAGACCATTTACAAGTACTTGCACAATCTAACGTCCATCTTGCTTATTTCTTGACTTGAATGAACACATCCTATTGTATGCCATAGACATCAATATGCAGTCTATGCTACTGAGACAGACGTGAAGTTCATTAAATGCTTGCCAGTTGAAAACGCAACATATCATGTTGCTATTATTCTTCCATAGGGAAGTACAGCAACATCTAGGTTACTGTACCTTCAAATCCCATGTTCAAAAACTAACCTCTCACGGCAGAACTTTACTGTGAAAAAGACGAAGATTGAATACAATCAGAAACTAGTCTAGTCTTTGCACATGACAAGTACATCAGAGATACCGTATGCCCCTTTTTTTGTTTGTTTGTTTGTTATTGTTTGTTGTTGTTGTTGTTTTGTTTTTTGTGGGGGTTTTTTGCTTTCAAGGAAGAATCAACATTCAGTTCCACAGAAAAGTGAATACATGCATCACTCCTGTTACAGCACATATAAAAACTCTTTCATTGCTGTCAGGTTCGGCAAATTATTATTTTATACAGTATTAGTTTTTTTTTTTTTTTATAAATCACGATTAAAAATTTCAAATCATTTCAAATCATGTAAATCATACAAATCGATTACATGTAATTTGATTCAGATTAATGTTTTTTTTTCAAAAAAATATAATGATTTAAATTAGTAATTTCAACAGGCAATGATTTAAATCGCCAACCCTGATTGCTGTAAAGTGTTCCATTCTCCATACAGTGTGACTATCAGCAGATACCTCACTGGCTGAAGGAACCAGATCTGCAGTGTATTAAATCTATTGGAGTTACAGTGTCCGAGAGGCAATGGGTTAACCCATCTTATTACATGGATTGCATTGAAGTGCACTGGGATACAGCCTGCATCAGAATATTCTCACTTGGGACACTAAAAGCCACATGATCAATGAATCTGTGTCACGCACTTAATCCTGCTCTCATTAGCATGATCATGAATAATTCATGAGAGCTGCTTGACACATGATGCATGGCCCATTGAGCATAACGACATTACTGATGATGGATAGTAAGAAGCCTACTGAAAGCACTGCCATGCATGGCTGTCATTATCACAGATCATAGGCACAATATCTATCATTTTAGTATTCTTTAAAGGTTGTGTTTTTCGATTTGCATGCCAAACCAATTTTGCTCAGATTTTATCTGAAGATAGATGTACATAAAAATGTCCTGTTCAAAATTTGGAATTCATACATCTTAAAATCTTTTAAACATAAACGATCAATCATTTAAAATTGGGTCATTGCTCAAGTTGTATTTTGTAACAGTAGTCTAAGTTTCGGACACTGGATGTACATGTAGCTTTCATTCATTTACTAATTTGAATTTGGTAGAGTGATTACGAGTCCAAAAGTAGCAAACATTGCTTAAAGGCAAAGTTCACCCAGATGTAAAGTTGAATTAAATAAAAGCAGAAAAATAAGAGAATCATATTAATGAAAGTTTGGCGAAAATCCACCGAAGAATAACAGAGTTATGAAATGTCAAAGTTTTCATTTTGTGACATCATATGCGAGCAACTCCCCATATGTCATGTTTCATAAATTGCCATTTTTTAAAGGTTCATGATAATTGATAATTAAATGAGATTTTTTTTCATAGAACCTTGTATGAAATAATGTTTCTGATAATATATTGAATGCACAGGTAAAATCATTTTCAATTTTTTGAGAAAACGGCACTTTATGGAATTTATAATACATGACATATGGGGAGCTGCTCGCATGTGACGTCCCAAAATGAAAACTTTGAAACTTCATAACTCCACTATTCTTTGATGAATTTTCTCCAAACATTCATTTATATGTTTCTCTCATTTTTCTGCTTTTATTAAAACCAACTTGATATCAGGGTGAACCTTGCCTTTAACAATTGTCCGACTGCACTGGTGTGAGTTTGTAATTTTGACCTTGTAAGCTTTCATGATTATTGATCAGCAGACAATTATTACTATATGATACACAAATCAGGTCTGGTAGTCAGACTACAGTAGTTTAATGCCTGTGTAAAATTCACTTTCTTTGATCAGTGCATTCTGTTTGAATTTCATTAGCCCTCATTTTCACGAAATTTGATTTTTCAGCCCCAAGGCTTTTGTGAGAGGTGAATATTTAAGATGTAAATCTTTACATCATAAATGATTTTCCCTCGTTTCGGGTTGTGGAAATCATGGATACAATCTAAAAGTGTAAAACTGGGAACAATATATAAATTTAAAGGGATGAATTATTCCTTGAACTACCATGCTTGCCTGTTAATCCTAAATTGAATGCAGGGTTCCAGGAAGTTATATCTGAACTTTGAAGCTTATATAGAGGCTTTGCATAAATCCAGGCATGAATATTGCTCACAAGCGAAACTACTGTATACACAGTATCAAATGCTATACACTGTAATAGCACTATGAAATGAAGTCTATTGCCCATGTACATGTACATGTATAGAGAGTGATTTTCCGTTTCAAAAAAATGGTCTTTTCCGTTTCTGAAAACCTGTAATTTCGTTTCAACTTGATCTAAAAATGGAAATTCCGTTTCGTCATAGAAAATCTACACAGCAAAAACATGAATTCCGTTTTGCAAAGGTGAATTCCATGAATTTTTACATAAAAAGTATAAGAACCAAATGGATTTTCCGTTTGATTTCGGTAAAACGGAAAATCACTGTCCCTATATAAGGCACAAGACTGTATAGACATGTATACAATATACTTCACTTTTTTCTCGCTTTAAAATTTGCATTCTTAGTGGAATTGCCTAAAATCAATAAATTAATTATTCCCCACTAACAAGCTGATGAAGGGGAAAATTGTATTTCAAAATAGATTTTGACCATTCAGTTGTGATGAGAAGAATATGACAATCATTGTATATTTTAAAAGTGAATATGAGGAACCATATATTTATTTGTGTGTTGATATACTGTACAGAATATCAGGTAGGAGTTGCCCGAGTATAAACACCAGATGCATGACATTACAACAATGCATGTACATGTACCTCAAACTGAACTTTGATTTTTCGTTTCCACCTGATACATGCACTGTACATGTACTGTTTGTTTATAATCTACGTCATAAAAATGTTTTTGCCTTTTAAACAGATCGATCCAAATCATGTTCACGGGAAAATATATCCTAGGCTATAGTTTAGCAACCGCAAAGGCACAGACATTCTTGTATTCGATCTGCTCATTTTCTGACATTTTCCTCGTAGACAGGCCCCAAGGAATGAATGCATCTCTGACGTCTTGCTGCGGAGATGGTTGTAAAGCTTAGTGAGTACAGTGACAGTCCAGCACAAATCAATAGCCATTTGGTGCAACTTACCAACTACAGACTGATATTATGAGAAGCTTGGAAAAAAAAGAAGATCTATATGGGTAGCTTTTTGTCTAGAAAGGAAATTGCATTCTGCCAGGGCCAATGGATATCTTGCATTCAACCAACCCCTACCCCCCCCCCACAAAAAAAAAACCACCAAAAAATGTATTCTTAGTTGTTGTTTTTTTCTTCCCTCCCCACCACCCCCCTCCAAAAGTCACCATCACAATTTGCCTAAGTCTATGCCGGGACAATAACAATTGACTAGAATTCATAATTAATCACACCTGCATATTTTCTCATCATATGAACCCACCCCCCCCCCCCCTTTTCCATAACAAGACTCAAACCACACACAAAAATAGATAGTTGATTGTCAATTATTACATTTATCGATTATTATCAAATTTGATAAATGCTATTTACATAAAGAAAAAATCTTAACAATTTGTATTGCTGTTTTCAGAAACATATTTGATCAATTATTTAATTTCATATCGTACTCAACCAAAAAGTCATTTCAAGTTGCATAATCGCTTTGGCTGTATAGCTTCCTGTCAAAATATTATATGCCTCGGATACTGACCAGCGGTGTGTCACCATTTCATACAGAAATCAGTTGCTTGGTAAAGTATCTAGTCACATACTCTTTTCAGGGTAGGAATTAATTTTTATTATTTAAGGGCGATTTTTAGAAGAGCCTTGGGGCTATTTTTGAATGTTGGGGGCTATTTTGCTACCACTAGGCTACTTTTTCGTTGCACATCAGAATGTGAAGAATGCAAGGAAAGATTGCCAATGTTTTACCCGGTGCTTCACCCATACAAGCAACCATTTAATTCATTTTTGTTTAAATGCCATAATAAAAAATAAATGTGAAATATTTTGTAGCAAATGTGAGAGCGATTCTGAAGGAAATGGTCGCCCCAAAGAATTGGGTTTGGGGGATTTTAGGGGGCGATTTGGGCTTTGCCAAGGGCTAAATCGCCCGTCGCCCTGGGTTATTTCCTACGCTGACTCATTTAGATATTTGCATCAAAATTCAAAAGTCTCTATATTTACAATATTTAGTTTTACACCAATCAATCCACCCACTGGCTGGTTCAAAGTTGACATTTTCACAACATCTACAGTACAACCATGCCATCGTTCTCCAGGCTTTTAATTTGACCCAATTCATCAGCTAATGGCCAAACCAACTAACATTTCCACACTAATTTATGCCATTATCCCCAACGGTCATGCTCCATTACATGCTTACTAAATGGGGGTGAGAAAGTGATGACACATGTGCAAGTGTGTTTTCACTGGCAGCTTCCCTGCTACAGTAATCCACAGAGGTGGAAAAGAGGTGGATAGATGTTAAAGCCAAGGTATAATTTTGGTAAATGGTAAAAAATGAAATTCATATTGTATTATGTTTTTAGATACACAACCTACATGATCAACTGCCCTGAAAATGCTTGCTCTGAAACCTCACATTTTTAGATATACTAAATCTAAAAATTAATGGGCGGGGGGGGGGCAGCCTCGACATTCCCAAGGTGTATTCTGCTAATTACTCTCAGCGATCTTTGGGGGTGACATGGAAGTACAAAATGTTACGCAACTTCGGAACCGCGTTCCCAGACGTCGCAAATTTGGTCTCAAAAGATGCCCAACATTCGAGAGAAAAAAGTCATGAAACGCTATGGCAACTGCTTAATGCGTTGCAGACATATTGCGTGAAACGTCTAGGGGGCGGATTCTGCCCCCCCCCCAGCCTTTTTAGGGAACTTGTTTCAGACTCTCAGGCAGGCATCAGCGATCAGCCAGCATTATAATCATCATTTGTGACTTGAAGTAAGGCTATAACCTGCACATCATGTAGGCCTATAATCTGTCTCCCTCTACTCCCGATAAATTGCGGCTGTTGAATTTTAAATGTAATTAACGGCAAGTGCAACAACATAATTTCCTTGGTGTGGGACTGGAAAGGTTAATAGACAGCGTCTGATGTATCTCAGGGATTACGACTTAAATACGGGATGAGTAGGTCTCGCTGGCTGGCTGGGTAATCGTGGTGGGTTATTTATTTCATTGACCTTTTTATTGGTAAGAAGCAAATCAACTCTCCTGGACTTCATCTTCAAACCTACATGTATACCCAATACATGTATTTGTATACATTTACATAATTTGCCAATGGGGACTTTGAATCTGTGTGCACATGACACTAACACTTGTATTTGTCAAATTGTACTTGTATGTCTATCTGTGTGTCTTGTGTGAGAATGTATGGCTGTGTATTTGTATATCGTGTAAGTGTGTCTGTGTGTGTCTAAGTGTCTGTACATGTATGTGTGCATGCAGGTGGGTGTGTGGGACTGTATGTTAACATGTGTGTGTGTGTGTGTGTGTGTGTGTGTGTGTGTTTGTGTGTGTGTGTCTGTGTGAGTGTGTGTGGACATGTTCATCTTGAAATCCAAACCACAGTGTATGACATCCCCTTGCCTGGCAAAGCTTTCGTGTTTATTTGTCTGTCTGTCTCTAAATGATGTAAGAAATTAATAAATAATACCCAATATAGTATTCTGGTTTACATCATTTACAGAATCTTTGCTAAGTTATAGTTCAAGAGAAGCTGTACAGAGGGAGTGAGGACAAAATCCTGTAAAAACAACTCGCTGGAAACTCAAACAACTTACCAGACATGAAAATAAACTATTTGCACATTGTCAGACTCTTGGGAGCTCAAATGCTGGATTGAGTATACATTCTTTTTGTGTTCAATGTTACTCGGCACGTATTACGTTTCTCATTTTGCACAGCACACAGGATACACACTGCACAGAGACTTGAAAGAGTACCTGTACTTATTGTGTGTACCCGAGAAGATTTGATCAATGACAGCGCTCCCGAAATGTGCCAAAAATGCAATGGGTTGGATCGGGAAAATCGATTCCAACCGAAACCCGATGCTCTTTGAAAGTGGATCCAAATTCATCGACGTGACTAGCGTGACAATTTCGGAGCTGCACCATTTGTCGTATGTTCCATTTTCGGGGGCGATCTGTCCATTTCCGTCATTTTTGTGACTTACACACGCACCTCACCCCAAGGCTTTTACATGTAGTTCACTTTCAGGAAAGTCAACCCGGTTCCCAGGGCACCCTGAAAGCTAATATGTCATTTGAATCTCTTATAAAGTATGATGTACAATTAAGCTGTACATGTACACCTGTATGGGCTTTTTAATTAACTTACTACAGTAGGATGGGTTTTTTTTTTACTCAGCATTTTATTTTTCACATCATGCAAGGGCTTGTAAGCACATCGTAAAGGATTTTTTGTAACTGTTTTGTGCATTTTCCATATTTTCTCAAGTTTGTTTGTTTTTGTTTTGTTTTGGGGGATATATATATATATATTTTTTTTTGGGGGGGGGGGAGTCACTCCTGTCAAAATGTAGAGTTTGTTGACATGTATGCATATTTTTTTTAATGTGTCATTCTTGTCCTGCAACACCAATTATGCAAAGTCTGATTTGCCATGAATTCACCATTATCTTATACATGTACATAAAATAACAATCAATGGCAGAAAAAGATTTTCCTCTGTATTTTTCTGAGTGGTAAATTTTTATAGAAACAAGATTAAAATCTTTAACCCACAGGCTAACAATGACCACAGTTTAAAAAAATGTGAGCAACATAATCCTTCATGCTCCAAATGTCTTTGATAAAGTCTAAAAATGAAGCCCGGAAAAAAATGTATTTCAAAATGGTGCTTTAAAAAAAGTGAAAATCTATAAGTACTCAGGATGACCAGATTCACCTGCCCATTTCCTCCCATAGACTTACTTTGTGTAGATCTTGGTTATTTTGTACTCTGCCCGAGTACTAATTGTTTATTCATTCGTATCTTGTCAGTGGCAGCATAAATTTCCATACTTTTGTATTCTTTGTTCATTTACACACTACTACAGTATGTATGTAGCTCAGATAACAAAGTTTGGCAATTGTTTTAATTTGAAGCTCCACAATGTTAGCCTGTGTCTTTATAAAATGGCTTCAAATTCATGCCTTACCAGAGTCTGGATGGCTGTGTTAATCCTTCCAGTACCACATTCAGATGATCACATGCAAAGTCTATGGAGGTTTGTTGCAGTGTTATTGAAAGGGTTAAGTTCGTCGAGAAGGTTTCAACAAGTGCTTGCCCAAGACAAATTATGCTACTTAATTAGCAAACAATCAGCCAAGAGCCAAGAGGAGATACCACTTTTTGGGCTCGTCTGCTTAATTCAATTAAAACCAAATAACAATCAGTCATTATCAGTCACTGACTAGACAGTGAGTAAACAGCTGGCAGAAATATGACAGGTATGATGGTTGTTTGTGAGGAATATTTGGATGATTTATGATCATTAGTAGTATGCACGCTAGAACTGTTTGACTTTTAATGGTGGTATCCAAAATCGGTAGTATCCAAAATCTTGTAGAAATTTAAGGTTTTGGTTAATATTGTTTCATTTTTGTGCATATTTGTTGCACAAAAAAACAGATCTCCGCATCTCAAATATTTTGATTTTCTCTGAGGTCATTAGATATGAATGGCATTTAAAGGGATGCACACTCGTAATCCATGTACGCTCAATACCATTCGCTTGCCCCTATTGCAAGGCCGTGCGTAACAACAATCGTGGAGCTGCGAACAGAATTGCCGTTGAAGGTAGGGCCGTGTGCAGTTCGCCTTTCTTTGATTGAATGCGTGCTGGATCACAATTCGTGCGCGCTCATTTTCCGGTAGTATACCGGCATTTTTTAATATTACCAGAGCCAGGCCAGCTCAAACATCACAATATGCGACTTTTCAGTCCCTTAAAGTCACTTTTGTATCACGGTTGACCTATTTCCCACTTTTTGCCACATTTCCCAGACACCGTCAAATATAAATTGCCTTCTCACGTATAAAGTTAATGGGAGAAATTTATATTTCCCAGACAATTGTGTGGAAAATAGGATTCTGAATGGGAAATATGCCAACCCTGTTTTGTATGGACTGGATTACTTCATATGTTTGATTAACAGGTAGTTTTCACCTTACCATTTATACATGTGTGCTGGTCCTTTTGATAAACAGGGGTGAGTAATTGAAAGCTTTAATTGCAAATTTAGTGAATCAAAATTATGAATTAATTTCAAATGATTGTGTACTAATTGAAAAGTGTAGAGCAGGCTGTGGACAATTAATTATAAGCAAGTACTAATCAACAAATAAAACTACACATCACACAGCTGCGACCCAGCACACACCTCAAACACACATAAAAACATCGGACGCTGCTTATGTGGGATATCTCATTCATCAGGCTTGGTTAACAACCTTTCAAAAGGTGTGTATGTGTGTGTTGAGTGATGTGAGGTGTTGTTATGTTATGTGCACGGTGTGTGTGTGTTGTGTGTGTGTGTGGTGTGTGTGTGTGTGTGGTGTGTGTGTTGTGTGTGTGTGTGTGGTGTGTGTTGTGTGTGTGTGTGTTGTGTGTTGTTGTTGTGTTCGTACATAACAATTGTAGTGTTGTTTCTTCGATACGTGATTTGTGTTGTTCGTGTTTTATCCACAAAGGTTTTGTGTCTTTTCTGTGTTTTTGTGCACTTGTGTTCTAATCTCCCGTGTCAATGTGTAGGAAAGGATAAGTTTACGCGAATTGGTTGGGGACACATGAATATCAAATTAATGGAGACAAAGTGGATTGTTGGGGATACATGGTATTTTGCTCGCGCGAAGCGCACTCACAAACGACGGTCGCGACGCGTAACAGGATTTGCCGGAGAGAATACGGTCCTGAAAAGTAAGGTTAATGCGGCGCTCGACATTATTTAACGTCGCTCGAGGTCACCAAGTTGGTTGACACTCTAAAGCGTCTACTACATTCTGCCTAATGTTGCTGCTGCAACGTGAGATGACTGGGAATGACAGCATTCCTGAGTGGGAAAGTTGTGCACCTTCCATACTATTAAATACGTCATTAACGTATTTTGGGTTGGTATCTTACGTTCCGAATGGAGTACTATTATGCGTGGGTGGCGCGGAGCGAGTCCAACAGATCTTACTCAGTTATAATTCAACCTATATGTTTCTCCGTTCACCTCCCAACGTAGATATACGTTTCGAAGATGATATTTGGTAGAGAATGGTGATACATCTTCTGCGCATAAATCAATCACGCCAACGCCTTAATACTTGCTCGCTATCGTATCATGTACTCTAAGCATGCGTTCGATCGTGTGTGCCATCCGTGTTGCCTGAGGAACTATCTTAGTGGGCAAATTTATGGCTTTAGTTTGCTTCCCTGCTCAATGTAATCCTTCCTTGTACCTTATCACAATTATTAGACAATCCCGCCCGTTACGAAATGGTCTCGGGAAATGCCAAGCCACCTATTCTCGCGTCTATAGCTATTATTTTGGCGATCCTTTCAATCTCTGCCGACAACTCTGGCCCTGGGACCAAAACTCTCCGGGCGTATTAGTATTCTGCACGTCAGAAACACGTTCGCACACACAACACGTATCGAGTCACGCCCGCAAAATATCGCACCACATTTCACAGCACGCACGACACACCATATACCCTATCCAGTCAAACCAGCTCTAGAATCTGAGAACATACACTAACACGACGACAGCACGAAACACACACAGACACACACACAATACAGCGCCACCAGCCACGCTGTGTTTGGACGTGGGGTTACGGCGTATTGTATCACTACACTACATTCCCCCTTCAACCCGGTTAGGGTTAGTGTTAGGTTAGGGTTAGAGTTAGTGAATACGTTGAAGAAGGAAGGCAAGTGCACATTGTATTCCCCGCCGCAACTGTCCTGTTCATTCACCAATGTTTGTGTAGGGATCGCCCCAGCTAATATTGCTTAACGTTCGTGACACTTGCGCCGAAACTCTAGGGTTAGAGTCCGCCCTCTCCCTCCGTACAACGTCGCCAAGTTGTCCGGCCCACTCTTTCCCGTACAACATCGCCAAGTTGTCCGGGCCCACTCTCTGGAAGGATGGCCGCAAGCAATCCACCCCCCGCCGCAGAAAATGAACACGAGACGCGCGTCAAATTCCACCCTCAACTCTCGCGAATAACACGTCCGTTTGCCTCGCTTGGCCGCAGGCGACACAACCCGGCCTGACAGAAGTGAACCAACTGCTCTCCCGAGATGTGCTTGCGAAACCTGTGCGAGGGCTTGTCATGCTTCGGCCGGAGGCTGCGGGAAGAGCCTGCACTGGGAGAGGTCCCTCGTCTGGGAAGACGTCGACCGTTCTTGTAAAGGACACGGAACGACGCAGCCCAGCGCAACGAAACCGCCCTTTCAATTCTTTACCCTATATATAGTTACTGCATCCACCCATTTGGTGCATTTCCAAAGATTTAGCGTGTGTTGCTATGATAAGAGAGACAGAAATTTGGGGAAACGGAGATCTCATTCCCATTCACTCTGTGTTAACACAATGCCCGCTAATTATGTGAAGAACACATGGGCCAAATCTCCCCCGAAACTCTCCCTGTACTGTAACAGCGTTGTCGCGGTCCCTTCTGTCTGCCCGAAAAGTCTGGACGAATTGTAGAAGTCCTGAAAACTTTCTCACGCTACGCCACGAAGCCGACCACAGGTCCGACCCATTCGGCAAACCCAAGGCCCCCGTAACTTCCCCCGGACGTGATCACGGGCTTCGTTCCGTACCCACACACTTTGTACCCCATTTGTCGCTGGCCCGCAACCCGCATATATCAGCGACACTCTAGTACATCTTCACGCCGGAGCTCCCGTGGACCGACTTCGCCCCTACGGTATAATATAGCGGCTCAAAAAAGCCGCGGTACTTCGAGCACAATTTCTCCCCGCAGCTCTCCGTCCTGATTTGCCCGACCTGTATAATTATTATAGCGCGCGTGAAAAGTGTTTCCACCTACGTCCGCAATACGCCAGGCCCGAAATCAACGACTAACCGTAGTATATCGAGCAAAGCAGTTGCCCGACGACACCGAGCGGTGTATTCGGCGGAAGCGCGGCGTGAAGTTGTGGAGTGGGAAGGCTTCGGTGCATGTGTCGGTCCGGGTTGGCCCGCGACAGAACAAGAAGTGGGA
>JZLH01S0615883.1:34151-48517 GCA_001188425.1 Eucidaris tribuloides
ATACATGTACATAAAATAACAATCAATGGCAGAAAATGATATTCATTTATATTCTTTTCAGTGGTACTTTTTTACATTTGGGGGAACAAAATTCACATCTTAAAGGTTAGTGACATGATTGGAAACACTTGAAAATGCCTCGAGAACCAAATGAGTTGAAATATGCACCAACTATGCACTAGCAGGAGTGAATCTTCCACCTGGGAGGATTTGTCTGTAATTTGTTTACTGACGGAGAATCAAGCATAAACATAGGAGTATTTTAATTTTATCTGGGAACGATAAAAATAAGCCCCATAGAGAGCCACACGGTAGGTTTCCCTGCTACAAGTGATATTGACATTGTTTATTTTAGAATGAGTCAACGTTTGACTACAAGATTTTCACAGGAGAATCCTTGCATAGTTTACTTGATTCTAGAGTAGTTTCAGCCCAAGTTGAGGACTACCCCAATCATGTCATTTGCCTTTAACAACATGGCTTCAATTCATGCCTTACCAGAGTCTGAATACCTGTGTTAATCCCTCCTGTACCACAATCAGAATATCATATGCAAAGTCTATGGAGGTTTGATGCAGTGTTATTGAAAGGGTTAAGTTCGTCGAGAAGGTTTCAACAAGTGCTTGCCCAAGACAAATTATGCTACTTGATTGGCAAACAATCAGCCAAGAGCCAAGAGGAGATACCACTTTTTGGGCTCGTCTGCTTAATTCAATTAAATTCAAATAACAATCAGTCATTATCAGTCACTGACTAGACAGTGAGTAAACAGCTGGTAGAAATATGACAGGTATGATGGTTGTTTGTGAGGAATATTTGGATGATTTATGATCATTAGTATTATGCACGCTAGAACTGTTTGACTTTTAATGGTGGTATCCAAAATTGGTAGTATCCAAAATCTTGTAGAAATTTAAGGTTTTGGTTAATATTGTTTCATTTTTGTGCATACGGTATTTGTTGCACAAAAAAACAGATCTCCGCATCTCAAATATTTTGATTTTCTCTGAGGTAATTAGATATGAATGGCATTTAAAGGGATGCACCGCTCGTAATCCATGTAAGCTCAATACCATTCGCTTGCCCCTATTGCAAGGCCGTGCGTAACAACAATCGTGGAGCTGTGAACAGAATTGCCGTTGAAGGTAGGGCCGTGTGCAGTTCGCCTTTCTTCGATTGAATGCGTGCTGGATCACAATTTGTGCGCACTCATTTTCCGGTAGTATACCGGCATTTTCGAATATTACCAGAGCCAGGCCAGCTCAAACATCACAATATGCGACTTTTCAGTCCCTTAACTCTTTCAATACTAGAGCCTCTCCAGAGTAAAATAATCACTACAAATTCGCTTTTTCATCAAATCAGCAACATACTGGAATAGTCTATTACATATAAAGGGTAATGGGTATTGAATGATGTGTCAAACATTAGTGTATATATTTATTGGGGAAATTTTTAAGATCTTATTTTTCTTGTGAAATTTAAGATTAAAGATAATTTTTGATTGAATAAATTTCACTTTTAAACGACATACAAAAGAAAAACATGTCCGTACAATATGTTTCTCAATTAGTTCAATACATCACCCACCAACAAAGTGGAACAACCCAAAGCCTCATCAGAACAACAGCCGTTGCCAACTTGATAAGTTTAATGAATATTCTAGTTAAATGTCATTTAGATATTCATAACAAAATAAATATTCATAATGACATTGTAGCACCCTGTTCATTGAATAGCTGATATTTTTCTCTACTTAAAAATATTAATTAGATGGGGTAAATGCAGCCACATCCGAAGATAAAAAGGCAAACCACAAATATGTGGTCTTAGTATTGAATGGGTTAAAGTCACTTTTGTATCAAGGTTGACCTATTTCCCACTTTTGGCCACATTTCCCAGACACCGTCAAATATAAATTGCCTTCTCATGTACAAAGTTAATGGGAGAAATTTATATTTCCCAGACAATTGTGTGGAAAATAGGATTCTGAATGGGAAATATGCCAACCCTGTTTTGCATGGACTGGATTACTTCATAATATGTTTGATTGACAGGTAGTTTTCACCTTACCATTTATACATGTGTGCTAGTCCTTTTGATAAACAGGGGTGAGTAATTGAAAGTTTTAATTGCAAATTTAGTGAATTAAAATTATTAATTAATTTCAAATGATTGTGTACTAATTGAAAAGTGTAGAGCAGGCTGTGGACAATTAATTATAAGCAAGTAATAATCAACAAATGACTTAACCCGTTGCCTCCAAGATTCTGAAAATGCTATAGAGTTAACACAGGGCACATCCAGTTCCCGTAGCCAACGGGTTAATAGTTTCAAATAATTAAAATGAATCAAGCCAAATTTTGTAATTGAAATTTTAAATGGCAATATAATAGCAATTATAAGCCCCCCCCCCCCCAAAAAAAAACTGCATGTTGATTTCATTGAAGGATGTATTTCTGTGTCACTCCCAGTAATAAACTAGCTTATACCTTAGCAGAAAAGCATCCCTTAAGGCATGGAAACAGTTAATTATATGTTCATGTCGTAAATTGCACAAACATAAATTACCCACAGCAACTTCAGCCTTCCATTCGTCACACTGGACCGACTTGGTGACATCATCATTGTAAAGCAACATACATCATGACCAAGTAGACGCTAGATGACGTACTTACTGTAGTTGTTACGACAGGTGGTAGTCTAAAGTTAGTATCTTTTACTCCAAGGAATTTAGAAATCCAGAAAATACCTTTGATATCGGGGCGGCGCCCAGGTAAAATCTTAGAATCTTAGGAGGGGTGAAATTCGTAAAGAAAATTTTGCTGCCAAAATTTGTTTAACTTGCCAAACTGCAACCCAAAGAGCATCCCACAAGCAGGGGGCAGGGGGCCGATGACAACAAAAGCATTTTTGGTCCATCATTTTTTTTTTTGACTAGCACTGGAGGGGGCGACATTTTCAGAAAACAGTTTAATCCCAATCATTTTAATAAATTTGAAAAAAATGGGGGCACCTCCTCTCCAACCCCGGTGCCGCACCTGCTTTGATACTGTCCTGTCTTCGGAAAGAAAAAGCACTGATTACTTTCTGTCTACTCTTTTTGATTAACCCTGAAAGCATCAGCTCACTTCAGATCATTATGGAGATACAGAAAAAAAGCAACATAAAAACCTGAACTGAAAGGAACTTCCAATGAACTGAAACAACATCAACAACAAAATAGCAACAATATTATTCAGAAAATACTAAACATCACTTTTTAACATTAACATGCAAGAAATCTTGTCTTACCTTTGAATTTTGATCTGATATTGGCTAATTCTTTGTTTATTCTCTTGACTTCTGCCTCTTTGCTCTTACCTGAGGGAGAAAAATCAATGAAAAGAGCACATTTAAGAAAGACATCTCACAAACTGTAGGTCTGTACCACTTTTCTGACTAGTTTCATTTACGGCATTCTTCTAGTAGGGTGTCTGAATGCCTATCACATTTTTCTTGCTATATGTCATATGTTCAATGCACAATCCCATTGCTGTGTGCACAAGTCAATAAATGGTCATACTTTTGTCATCAAATCTCACCTTTTCAACATCGCCGAATGTTTATCCTGGGTAAAAGTGGCCTTGAATTTGGTATCAAATTAAAGCTTATCCTTTGCTCCATCTTTTCCCAAAAGGACTTTGGATATAATGGACGTATTCACACTGAGAAAACACAAACAAACCTTCTTTGCCCGTCATTTCCACAGTATTGGTGATCAAGATGAGTCCAATTAAATGAAAAATATTTCAAACATGGGGAATCCCCCTGTACTCTTTGTTTTTCTCATATCCAGTAGCATAAACTGCCGCCGGGCTCTCAAAGTACCCCTTGCCCTTCATCTGTGGTATTAGCCAATGAAGCTATATGGCCAGTGAAAACAGGTACTGTGTGTGCTTCATTTCTGTCCTGATCCCAAGGAAACATGCAAGAAAAAGACCCTAAATTTATCTGGACATATCTTTTGATAGGAACATTGGTTAGTTCCCAAATTTGAAACACGCCTTCCTCAGCTACATGTTTACTAAAAAATGCAAACAAAATCAATCTGAAGGTACAAAAATTGTGAAAATTGAAAATCTTTCAGACACCCTACTTCTAGTCTTTTTCCTGCTGACATGAGTTACAGACATGACAATGAAATTCTGAAACAATGGCAGAAAGCAGTCATGAAAAGTCACTTTTCCATTTGGAGGGTTTAAACCTAGAAATATCAATGTTGTTAGTGTGGTACTTTAAATGATGGATTAATTCGAATTCTATCACTTACCCCTTGTACGCACTTTAGGGAGCGGTGTTTGATTGATTACTTTACAAATGACAGACAACAAATTAAATCATAAACATCTCAATCAAAGAAATCCGTTTTGTTTTCTTTGTCACCATCACTGGATGTCATGTATGTGGGGGTGCATACATGTATGAGCACCAAACATAGCAATAAACTTTTTGAGTGGGCTATTGCGACCAAATTAACCAATTGCTTCCAAGATTCTGTAAGTCCTGTAGAGTCAATACATGCCACATCCGGTTCCCATAGCCAATGGGTTAACAATATCATGGCTTGCCCCTGACAGTGGCCCGGGTGCCAATGGCCACCAGAAATTTCATAGGTTCAGTAATGGTCTTGTAATATAGGGAATGCAGGTAACAGTAATTATTGGTGCCTGAAGGATTCCATGTGTCTTCTTGACCAATAGTTTTAATTCCTTGAATTTGATGCCTGAAGACTGAAGATACAGTAATTAATGTGGTATATTTGTTTTCAATGTCAACCCTGATACACAAAGGCAGTGTTTTCAGTTATCTAAAATCATACTCACAATTTCTGATGTCCGAGATGAACACGGCAAGGCCGCGCATCGAGTCCCCCCTTCACTGCCGGCATGCTGCTGAACGGATGTCAACAATATTCCAAAACAACCAAGTGGGCTAACGATGACGATTCCAGGAGAAGTCGTTAAATATGCGAGAAAGATATCCCAACTGAGAAAGATCCTGTATGATATTTGAAAAGAACATAATGTTATCTGTTGACATGTGTAGTGATTTATCATTTCAATTATTTAGAAAACCAGTGGTTTAGCTTAAAAGGCCTCCATTTTTCCATTTTACAAAATCAAAATTCCATTTTTCAAATTTTCCATTTTCCGTGATTTTCCGCGTTACTCAAAATCACGTATATAAACACCATATATTACCCAACACTTGCATGACTACAACTCAGAATCAGTGAAATGGGGCTGCCGTAGTCATGGTAGTGACAAAAACGGCCGGCAGAGGAGCCTACAGAGGGATTTTGCTAGGGTCATTTAAGTTACTCTTATGCTTGGTAATGGTATTATTTAGTTAAACAATTATTTTAGACATTTCAATTTTTCTTTATTTTGTAATTTACTACAGATTATTTCTTCAGAATGTCATGATTTCGCACTTTCGCGGTACACTTGCCATTTCCGCGATTTTTCTCCGTTTTCTGTATCGCAGAAAAATGGAGGCCTTAGTTTAGCTCTCAATATTGTGTACGAATCTACCACAGGGTACCATTTTATGTCATCACAGTAGACAGCACAAATCTGTTCTAAGGAAGAGTCATTACTCAGCTACAGAGGGTGCTGAAATCATCAAAAGTTTGACAGACAGTCCTGCATGGAAAGTTATCTTATTCTAAATATATCCACTATTCATTTATTCATGGACTGGGTTATACTGCTTTCAGATAATTGTATCATGTCAGTCTTAGAGCAAATTTTCTGACTTTTCAAAAGTTTACCAGTCCCATGCTGTCTTATTCATGTCATCTCTCAGGTACATATGCCGGCTGGCCGAATCATTTCTTGACTCTCTTTCTTTTTTTCGGGGGGGGGGGGGGGGGGTTTGAGGTGACTGTATGTGAAATATCTGAGTGCCTCCCTAAGGCTCATTGTCCCACAGCCATTTCCCAAAACTTTTTAAAGGCAAGGTTCACCTGACGTCAAGTTTTGTTTTAATAAAAGCAGAACAATGAAAGAAACAAATTAACAGAACGTTTGACGGAAATCCATCAAAGAATACAGAGTTATGGAATTTAAAGTTTTAAATTTGTGATGTCACATGCAAGCAACTCCCCGATATGTCATGTGCTATAAATGTGCATAAACTGCATTCAACATATTTTGAGAAACATTTCATGCAGCCTTCTATGAAAAAAAAAAAACCATTCAGTTATCATGAACCATTTATGAAATGCCTACATATGAGAAGCTGCTTGCACATGACGTCACCAAATTGAAACTTTGAAACTTCATAACTCTGTTATTCTTTGGTGGATTTTCGCCAAACTTTCATTAATATGTTTCTCTCATTTTTCTGCTTTAATTAAAACCAACTTGACGTCAGGGTGAACCTCGCCTTTAAGTCCACTTCTGCCTGGCAATGCAAGACAATATTCAGCACCCCGATTTGCCCCAACTGAGGGGTCAGGTCATGAGCAATCCTGGGCTTGCCATATGATGCCAACACCACTGTCCTAATGGTGGGGAGCATACTGCGCTGTTCTAACACGCGGTGTCCGGGTACTAGTACTCGACCCGTCCGGAAATACAACCTCTCGTGATAGCTATATGATTCACACAAGAAATTAACTGTTAACTCTCCCAAAAAATTATCCAAGTGCTGGAATAATGTAGTCAAACATTGTAATTATTAGAAACGATGAAAAAATATCACAAATAATTCAGGAATTCCAGAAAAATGTGAAATTGTCATGCTCAATATGTCAAGTTTTGTGTGTAAAAAAATGGTCAGAAAACCATGCACCGTCCAAAACAGTCAATATAAAATGCCCTGGCCTGATTATATATGCGCATGCCTATTAAATTTGAATTAGCGTGAGACCCAGTCAGGGTACAATCAACTTTCCAACAATGCATTTCCCCATTTTTTACGATAGGATGGTTGGTTAACTTATGAAATTTACAAATCCCTGCCAAACACCATGCAACATTTACAGTATAGATCTAGATTCTCTACCTTGAAATTCCCTGATATCGCCAACTTTCAACACTGTCTGTGAAACCCAATGAGGGTCCATGGCTTTGCTTCCCAAAAATTGAATACACTTTTAGCTTTCCAAAAATGCCTTTACTTGCCATAATTTTTGATAGAATGGTAAAATCATGAAATTTACATTCCCTGCCAATTTACCTAGATCTATTGACTTTTTTGACATACTGATTACTGCAACAGCGCCACGCATCTCATGATCATGATGGAGCCTATGCCCACGCATGGTATTACCGGACACTATTGTATTACCGGACGCGTGTTCTACGCGCGGGATTACGCGTATCGAATGTGCGAGTCGAGTGGGGTGATCAAGAAATGTATGAACCATCGTAAGAACACAAAAAAAATTAGAAAATGTACACATCTATGACAAATACATGCCTTTTTCCTGAAATAATCCAATTTTTCTAATGCCCGTGCAAAGTGAATGGCTGTCAAGCTTGTTTTGAGAATGTCATTTTGCTATTTGTTTTCCGTGTATTTTCTTCTTGCGCGACTTTTGCGTTTTGCCATAGACATAACACGGTGAGTCTGAACTGACCACACCTTCGAAAATTTCTTATAATTCATCGCGCGGCAGTCAACGGCCCAAAGTGTTCTCGTCAGTGTAGTAAGACACAAGCGTGCGCAAGCCGCACAGGCAAAATATACAGGAGCTCATTCATGCGACGCGGCCAAATTCCGGGGACACGCGCCCGCAAAAAAAAAAAAAAATTAATAAAAAAAAAAAAATAAAAAAAAAGGTTCGAAATTGGCAGAATAAAGATAAAGTAGTTTCCAAATATACTTCCAAAGGTTCGGACAAAAGGAATTCGTAACACATGTGTTGCCGATGTGTGATCAGGAATGTAAGAAAAGGGAGCCTGCTGAAATGATCACAGAAATTTTGTCAGCGCGCGATAGTGTGGCATTCCGCCGGCGTACACGGTTAACATACGCGGGCAATATAGGGCCGCACCCTGGAGTCGTAAAGCAGGAATGTCCGATAGTCATCACTGAAACCTCTAGCACTACGTAGTGTAAATCAGAGTTGCAGTGTAAGTATAGCGACTGTCCTGATACAACAGGGAAAACAGGCGCAATATGCGGCGCGATTTTTTTAGAGAGTCGCGATTCTGTAGAATTCCGAGATAACAACGAGAATGTTCAGGAATCTCAGGACGATTGCGCAAATGCGATGGCGTGAAGTTCGTCCGCCATAATTTCCGACAATTAATACAAGTACAAACGGGAACTGTCGGGGATCTAACTTAGACTTTAGACTAGTCACATAGTAATACTAATGATGTCAGTTAACATTCTTTCTTCAAGGAAATTTAAAAATGTAACATACGCCATAAGCGCCATTCTTCATCATAAAATATTTAGAACAATGTGTAAGTAAGCTACTGATTTACTATAAAAACTAAGTTTCCAGGTGCATATTCATAGGAATCAACGATCAGAACAATGACTTTGGGTCTTGTGTGCTTATAGCTGGGCAACAGTCCACATGTTGCAATCTGCCGTGTTGATTTTCATTCAGAAAACACGTTTTTGTGGCATTGTTTATTAGTACAAGAAAATGAAACGAAATTTGATAAGCAGTAATGTCGCAAATAAACTCAAAACAAACACTAGTGACAATTGCATATCAGAAAGTAAATAGTTGCACCCGTATTGATGCAGGCCTCTTTTTGTGCATTTATTCTATGAAATAAAATTTTGGAGTGCTTTCATTCTTACCATTCAAACTTTTTGGAAATACGATTTAGAATGTCTAAGATCATTTTATGTAAATGTAATAATTTAGGCACAAAATAATTTTATCACTAACATACGTCATTAAAAAATTTAAATTATTTATATTAAAAACATTTGAATTTTTAAGCTGTGATTTTTTATATCTGAATATGCGTGTAGAACTTCTGCTTACGTTTGATGCCTAATGATGTTATTTTCAATTTTTTCCATAGACTTTTGCCAGAATAAAAAACGAGTCATCAGGTCAACCATCCCAACAAATAAAACAAAATTACCAAACCGTGTTTAACAGATGAGCAGAGTTAATGAAGACAGAGACTGTGTATCATCCCAATAGAGGAGTCTTACATCTACTGCTTCATGGCAAACCAAGATACGAGGCCAAGATGTAGTCGCAGCACAATCAGAAGATGTCAGCCATGAGTCCTGGATCTGATATTTGTAAAGAGGCCTCTCATTTTGATGCAGAACCACATCTACACACATTCATGGTCATGTAAAATTACCATGATTGGAATGTATCGATCAATCTGACGTCAAATCATGAGTCTTTACAAAATGTCAAGCAACTTTAGGAAGATTCCATGAGGCATCTGAGACATGCTTTTGAACCCTGAAAATAAAAGCCATTCCGGTATGACATAACGGGTTCCATGGCTACAACCAACCCCTTTGACATCAAGCTCGCAGGAAAGACGACGTGGGTAAACCCCTCTCGATAGTCAAACTTGTATTTTCTAATTTACAACATCAATAAAAAAAAATCAATGCTTACTGCTTTTCCTATTCCTATCAATTTTCTTAAGCTGATATACTTTGATATATGCAGTAAAATTGAAATACGGAATTCATACCCAAATAATTCATTTTGTTTATATTACCATGAGTGAAAATGTTTTGTATCTGACTTATTCAAAAATAACCTATATATTCATAAGATCTTGCAATAGAGTCATACATTTTACATCTATTACGACAGAAGTATTTTATTAGGTGTAACTCGCAACATGAACCATTTTCTATTCAGTTGCTCTTATCAAAAATGATTAACTTTTTGAAGCTCTTATAGTTATATATACAAAAGGGCATACTGAGCCAATATCTTAAGAACGAATATGAGATCGAAGTCCAAATTATTTTGCTATGGCAAGAAGTTTATTTGACATGCATACTTCGACTCGCACGCTTGTGAGACCACGACTCACACTAGCAGATACATGTGAAATGTTGAATAGGACAAAAAAAAATTCGCAAATAATAAAGAAAATTTGTAAAAACTATCAAAATTTGACAAGAAAGTTTAACAAGAATACTTCCATACAACTCTCAACACTTCTATCACATGAAAAAGATAGAAAAGATTGTAATGACAGACATCTCAGTCCATTATGAGATAATATATAGATATATCATTCAATACACATCTAGTGGCAGTCTCATAGGCAATGAGGGTGTGGGTTTGGCGACTATGCCAAACTCACAACAACATCAGTATAAATCCACATTAGGATTAATGCCACTATATAATAAGACAAGTCCATTTCAGGCATTACTGAGTCATCAAAACTGTGTATTAACCGATAACTATACTTCTTTCCAGTTCTTGTCAAGTATACACTATCAGCAATTAATAGTATAATCATTTGACAACCAAGCATAAGTAAAGTTTCTCTCTTGCACTGACTTCATACGCGTTTCCTTTCCTGGTTTTTCTCTGTCTGCAAACATATTTGTTGGGTTGTAAAAACAACCCAGACTATTAATTTGCATTCTCCACAAACATGACATTTTATAAATTATGCCATGTATTTCATTATTTCTAGTTTTAGCTTTATATTTATGTTTACTATAAAACTAAATATTGTTATTACTTGAATGTTTTTGTTGTGTGTCTTGCTTGTTTTTTGGTAATTGTAATGATGCCCTTCATTGTCAGGGTAAGCTAATAGTGTATTGTGTGCTTTTAATTCAGTTTTTTTAATTACCTTTCAAAATATATCCTCTCCAGTGTGCAAAATCTGATGACATCCTCCTCTATATAAATTTTTATAATAGTGTCCCAAAATTGAAAAGTCTCTCTGGCTCCAGCAATGGAGAGGCACATGCCTGCCCAAACAAAAGCTTGTGATGAAAAAGGGAAAAAAATTAATTGCAGAAGGTGGAATTTGGAAGTATGAACAATGAGAATAGACAAGAGACAGAGTACTGTGTAGCATGTAATATGTTCTAAAACTAACGGGTGTAAACAAACAAAAAAGGTCAAGTTTTGTGTATCCATCAAGAATCAGGAAAGAAATTGATAAGATTATCTGTCTGACGTAAGTTTAACACTAAAATAAAACTGGTAAGACGGCACGATAAAAAAAATCACAATTAATCTACCGCTAGTATAGTAGTATGTGACTCTTGATTAATATATGACCGATAGCACGGCAAAGTATAGGGCATTAAATTATGTGAAAACAGATCAAGAAATATAATAAACATTTTTTTTTCTAAAATGAAAGCAAAGGCGCCATCCAAATATTAAAGCATTATGTACAAAATAATCTTCATCAAATGTGATAGTTGATAGTGATAAATTTAATAGATATACACCCATAATTTTTATTCAATGAAGTCAATAAGCCTATATTGTAAAGAACAGAACAAATACTAGTAAAGATTTACATCGTTATCACATTCAATTACAAGTAGAAGAACTTACGAATCCACCAGGGCTGTGGGAGCGTCAAATTCCATCAAGCATGTCCTGTTAAAAATGGAAAGAAGCAAAAAAAAATCGTTCTATTACATGTATTAAAAATAGATTTTTCAACAAATGACCCACGATTAATGTCACAATTTTTGGCAAACAACAACGGCAACGGACGTGTGGTACGTCGTCGCTGGCAAGATTGCGCAATTCTTGACAATCAGCACACATAATCCTTTCATTATGCACAGGCAGGCGAACGCTGACGCGTGCTTACGGAGCACGGCGTCTGGACAGGCTATCTTTCCATAAGGGGAGGAGGAGGAAAAAGGAGAGAGCGAGGAGGGGGGAGAGGGAACGGAGGTTCTACTGTCTATAACAGACCACAAAAGATCAAAGAAGGATTCAATTTTCATACGTTTCAACATAACCAAAATGTCCAGAACAAATTGGCCCATCTTGATTTTTTTATCAGAAACAGAGGCCATTATACACCTCGAATAATAGCAGTAAGTCTGTGGGATTGTGTCCGTCCTTGTTTATCACTGATTGACATTTAAATTTGCTCTTTCCACCACGTGCAAATTGTGTATTGTGGCAATTGGTAAACATTGTACAAAAGTCAATGCCCTATCGATCGATGATCGGTTGGCTATGCGCTTTGTAATCGTGAACAACTCCGCGTGAACCGTGTGCGTAATGTACAAAAAGTAGACGTGAAATTGAAATGTTAATGCGGTGAAACTGGGTGAAGATTTTAGCGTAGATATTATTTTTACACTTTCAAGGCCGCAGAGGTGCTAACCATCAGCTAGGGCCGCTGGGACATTTTGGAAAAAAAAAATGTCCGCAAAAACCTGGACTATCCTGTAAAGAAGTACAGTGTTTTGTCCATGGTTTTTTTTTTGTTCAGATTCCTAGTTTTCGCGGACATTCCTGGTTTACGAGCGTGCGCGACGCCCTAACTGATTGAAATGAAAACAGGCCACTATTTTCTGCGTAATGTCATTTGGAGCATGGTACAATATGTGATTCTGATTGGAAAAGGGGCAGGGCAATTTGGCTGTTCAAAGAAGGAGAAAACTTTGAATTATCTTTCTATTTCAAGGAAAAGTTACATACTTTTTTTTTTTTTTTTTCTTTTTATATTTTTTTTTTTATTTTTTTTTTTTTTTTTATTTTTTTATTTTTCTTTAAATATGAGAAATGCAGAAAGTGGAACGTTATCGAGCGCAGACAACATCGGCGGTAAGCACACGTACATGTGAGGTATGAATTGATGTCTCTAGTTGGACTATTCACTTTGAAATCGCAGCTATAGTGCAGTGCGGCGCACCAGCAACTACGTACAAATAAACAAAGCATACAAACACACAAATTGTAGCATGATGTTGAAAATTTGTTTGGATTAATTGTTCAAAAAATCACCAAACTTAGTTAAGTACTGGCATGATATTGGGAGGATAAAATTGACAGTAAACAAACTAAATACGTACATGATGATGATTAGGGATGAATAAAATTACAAAAAATCTAAAAAAATACATAATTATTTTGTAGTTAAATATAGGCCCTATCGTGATGGATGATTTGGGATGATCAATGAACAAAAAAAATCATAATTCCCAGGTGTCAAGATTTTGTATATTCATTCATTTTTGAATAGTGCTAGAGAAAATAACGAGCGCGTTCGAAGAATATGACTAAATAGATAGAGCCAGAGAAGCAAAATAAACATCGGGACCACTAACAAGAAAACAACACTAGAAACAAATATCGAATAGTATGAGATCAAGAGCAATGCCTATATTCCGTTCAATAATCGCACGCAAAATAAATTGTCAAACTTTCTTTTAACATTTAAGTGTGCAAATCTTATAATTTCTAATTAAAAATTGAAGCCTCACAACTCATATTGTGCCAATCAATATGATCATACAAACAAGTAAACAATTAACATGCAAGAGACTAAACAGAACAAAGCAAACACCAGCCAATAACAAACTACATGTCAGAATGAGTTCGTGATAATAGTCGGCATGCAAACTTGCTTACATACTGAAGGTTAGACTAAGTCACATCAACGATCAATAATGTATCAAGAAATCAGCAATCGGGATCGTACCCGAACTGCTGTTGCATAAGCCTACTGCATTTACGATTAATGTTTTGAAATACAGCTGGTTTTAAATGAATAATTCACCCACAAACTTCGTACATTATTAATAATGTAATGAAAAAATACTCATGTTCAGCCCAAAACAAGACACTATTATGTGCCATTGCCGCAGCCGCATCACAGTGTACCCAGGTCGGCCGTGCCGGACCCGGGCAGCTACACATCGCGGCGCGCCCGGCAGGCACCCACAATCCCGAAACACGGGACCCGTGTGCCGCGCTGGGTTAAAAAAAGACTGCGAACTGTGTATAGATACGTCACGGTTTCTGGTCATGGTCCAGTCTCGGTGCTAATTGTGGTTAGTGAGGATGGCAGTTATTTATACAACATCAGATTTCAAGGCAGATTCAGGGAGTTTTATTTAAGAATCGCAAAAAATGCTTAACGGCCGTTACTACCGGCAACCTGACCCACACACTGCAACAGACAGTACGCCGCGGGTCTCGGGTAGCGTGCGGGCTCGCCGGGCTGGCGGCGGCCCGCAAAAAACCGGCGTGATTACGATTCGGCAAATTGCCAAGATGACGTCACCGCGAAATGGAAAACGACAGCGGTAAAATTATGGTGGTTCGAAATTTGCCCGATTCCCGACACTGCTAAAAAAAATCCTGGCGAGAAAACACTGCGCGGCGTCGCTGAAATCGACACTGTATTACCGGA
>JZLH01S0615886.1:7244-25369 GCA_001188425.1 Eucidaris tribuloides
AATACACACAACACACATTCACTCACTCACAAACACATACTACACACCACACATACAAACATATGCACCCGCCCATACATACAGATACAAACACACATGCGCACATAGACACACACACAAACACACACACACACACACACACACACACACACACACACACACACACACACACACACAAATACACGCACACACACAAACACAAACACAAACACGTATACACAAATACACACCATGCATACAAACATGTACGGTATAGTACAGACAGACACGCACACATGCATTTCCTTCTAAAATAAATGGTAAGTATATAACGATCTACTTTACTCACAAGACATATTCTTTGTTATCTCCTTCTCTCGGTGTAGGTGTGAGATAAGTATCATCTACATCCTCATCACCGATTATCTCAAGATATTCATTTTCATCTTGTTCTTCATCCTCATCGCTGTCCTCACTGTTCAGGGAGTTATCATCATTATCTTGCTTTCTGTAAAAGATTAAAACACATTTTATACATTTATCCGTCACGTGACACTTGGACTTATTTGTTACGGTGGCTAAGTCAGTTTGCAAATACAGGCTTATTATACATGCATAAATACCACAACTGTGCAATAATGAATGAAAATACCTCTAGAATATGGGTAATGCAAGGGGGGTCGGGAGGGTTGTACGACCCCCACCCCTGCAGAGTGTTTCAATTTCATCACATAAGTACATCCGTAAAATGACGATTTTACGATATTTCTGGTTATTTGTTCAAGTTGAAATTTCCATATCATGTTAGACATGAATGTTTTGCAGTATATTCCAAATTTCAGCTCAAGATAATTTTGCTAACGCCCGTGTTACAGTTTTGAAACTCGGCTGTCTCAATTGGATTTCTTCGAATTTCTTTAAAAAAAATGCTGAACGTATCTAAAACAATTCTAAGTATTTAGCTTGATACTAAGGAAATATGACCTGAAAACCACAAGGAAATAAAATGAATAAAACGCAAATGTGAGATATCAATGTAGAAAAAAATTGTCCGTTAAATGGAACAGCCTGGCGTCACTGATCGGCTGATTGTTATGAATGATTACGTAGCAACCTGAAGGCTGTAAAGACGAATTTATAATTCAAAACCGGAGATTTGTTTACAATCCATGTGGTGTTAATAAGAGAACGAAAACCATTACTTTTAAAGTACCGGTAGATACATAGGATTTTTTTTTATTATGACTGTTCGAACAACAACACACTGAAAAACATTGTTTAGCTAAATATTAAACGCTTTTCTAAATACATTCTTGCTATAACTTTGTACACATGTTAAAAGGTTAAATGTCGTGTGTCAAATCACTAAACATCGGTATCAATTTCTAAAAACTAAGTGTCAATAATCTAGAAAAGAACATTTCCTAAACACATTTGTTGATATTACTTTCTAAACACTAATATTTAATAAAAAAAACGGGAAACAGGCTTTAGTATATACATGTATGGAACATGGTAACAGATTTCAAAGTGGCGCCTTACGTAAATTTGACGTAGTTTTGTTTCCCTCTTTGGCTTGCCTGCGGTTCTCTTTTTTGCTTGTCGTATGCACGATAGAAATAATCGATTTCTGCGTATTCTGGCTCTTCATAATTCTTCTTTCTCGTACTCCGGCGCGGCCTGTCATAGAAACAGAAAAGTACACAGAAATTGTATCAATATTGAGAAGTTATAACTTTTAATCACAAACATAAAGACTCAACAAATAAATTTATGCTGATATCTTTCGGCTGGGATTGAAGATGGAAGTGGTGTTTTGTTGCATGTTTGCTTTGAATTCTGATTATTTTTTTTACAGAATATAAAAATGTATTATTCGTCATGCCACTGACAGACACAGAAGGGTGTCAGGATGTGCTCTAAGCAGAAGTTAATTGCCTGTAATTTGAAAACCATCGGATTATATGATATTTGCTCTGACAGAAGGTCCTAAAACTATAAAAGTACTTTGATTTCATGCAAATTAGCCAATGTTTTCAAGTTAAAGGAAATTTACTGTTAACGTCATTCTGCTTATGAGCACATGCTAACGTCCTTCCCCAACGACAGGACGTATTGTCATTTACAAGTGAAGGTTATTAAGTATTTCAAACGTGATTACCGAACTAAAGACCGAGAATTGATTTAGAGCTAAAATAGAACAAAACAAAAAACTCAAGTGTGATCGGTAAAGAGTTTTTCTTAACTGTTTTGAACCTCTTTCCACCAAACGAGTCATATTTAATTCCTTAACTAGACTCCTGTCATACTAATCAATAGTGTGCAAGGTAATGATAAAAAATGTACATCTGCATGAAATCGAATGTATTTTGCACATTTTTACAACCTGTACACGACTAGAGCACGCAATAGATTATACAAATCGTAAATTTATTCAAGTAAGAAAGAAAGTCATGCTGTTTACGTACAGCGGTGCTGGCGGTCGTTTCTGCATCGAGCGGCCACCGCTGTACCACTGGGGCGGTGGCGGCGGTTGATACCTTCCGTGTTTGTAGTTCCAGTCCCCTGCGTTGTCGTCGCAACACGCCTGGCAGCCACAACACGCGCCTAGACACCGACAACAGCCGCCCTGGCAGCCGCAACACTCGGCGCAACCGGGACAGTTTCTGCCGTTACAACAGTCGCTCGCCGGACAGAAGTCGCTAAGTTTGCTGTATTATTGGAGAGATGAAAATGGCGGGAAAGTATAATGGAGAGAAAGAGAGATTGTGACATAGGCCTATTCGACATGTATAATTATGTTGCCATTACTTTTTTTCGTGCTGGAATTGAATAAAATCCTCCAGTGATCTTTTCTATAGCCTTTGACTTCATGTAAATTTCTGTTCATGACGTTCATTTTTTTCTTTCGGAAACGAGGATGGGGTCGGGAATTCTGGTCGGAACTCAAGGGGCCGAATCCTCTAAGCCAAAAAAGAGTCTTTTAAAGACAAATTGGCATCTGAGAGAAAAAAAAACAGGGAATGATGACATTCTAAACATTAAGGAATTCCTTGAACAGTGTTCAGCAAATTATTTCTTTGATTTTAACAGAATATTGTACCAAAACTTCAAACTAAACTTACGTTATGAAGTACACTCTCAAAAATTCCGGGTCAGTCTGACTCGGAGAAAGGATCCGTTGGGGGCAAACTCGGAAAAGGGTCAGCTTCAAACACATTCCGGGTCAAGTTTGACCAAAATCCAAGTCAGGTTGACTCATATTTTGGTCAACCTTGACCCGCAATTTGGTTGAAACTGACCCTTTTCCGAGTGTGCTCCCAACGGATTCCTTATCCGAGTCAACCTGACCCGGGATTTTTAAGAGTGTATACAAGCATTTCAAGCATATTACTGAACAAAAGACCGAGATTAATGAATGAAAGGTTTGTGCTGAGAATATTTAAGATGCCGAACAGACTTGCTCTTCATCTGTGTATCATCAAGGCCGATATTAATAGCTAAAATGGAAACAGAAAAACTTGAAAAGCTCAAAATGTGTCGGTAAATAGTTTGTTAAAGTGTTTTGATCCTCTATTCACCAATTGAGTCATATTTAATCCCCTGACTTTGCTGTCATTTTAATCAATATTGTGCAAGAAAATTATAATTCAACGAGCACGTACACCTGATGAAATCAAATGTCTTTTGCACATTTCATGGCCACTTTTACAATACCCATAATTTGCTACAACCTGGTTCCTCCCCGATACATTATCAATATTTGAAGGATAAATGAATCAACATTCTCTCCCTGTCTAGCCCGTATACCTTGCGATAATGAACAGAGATGACGTATGGTCTATAACATAAATAAATAATTCATCAAAGAAAATCCCAAGATGTCGCCCAGTATGGAGGAAAAGTATGGTTTCCCTGCCAGTCAGTGGCGGCACTGGGATTTAGAAAGTGTGTGTGGGGAACCAATATGGGACAATAATTAATCTGGGGTGGGGGCTAACATTTCCGCGTGATCATTGTGACAAGCAAAAAATAGTTAGCAGTCACTGTTTTCTGAAAAAAAAACCCATTCTAACACAAATGTCCCCATGCCCCCCTCCCTGGTACCGCCACTCCTGTCAATACACCTGTAGTGTTAAAGGTAATATTCTTGGTGTTAAAAAAACAACCCGAGTGTTAGAATTCAACATCATAATTGATATCTATTCTGGAAAACACCATGAGCGTTAAACTAAATTGCAACATACATTTTTCTTTGCCAAAAAAAGGCTGTCCGCACGTTATCTCCAGTCTCTTTCTCTCTGCAATTATCGTTCTTTTTCAAATCCGACTGCTGTACAAGTTCTCTTTTAGGTAGGTTGCTTTTTCATGGTTTCGCTTGCCTTTACGATATTGATTATACAAATCAATTAATTTGTAAGTTTTTGTCATTTATTCCTTTAATATTTTGATATCATTTTATGTTTGTTACAAATGTCATTCTTTTGAGAAAGGTGAAAAATAAATTGAAGTTGGAATTGAAATCTTGCCATTTTTTAAAAACAATATTTAGTTAATTTTACGAAGAAGTGTGTAAGTGGTCTTTACATTTTACACTAATTTGGATAAAATAACACAGTAATGGAGTTCGTAGAATTTTGACCAACTTTGTGCGTGAAAGGGTATAGTATAGGAGTAGGATTTAGGTGAAATTCATACGTTATACAGCGTGTCCCAGAAAAAATGTCCCTCTCGTAGACAAGAGAATAATTATCAAAATCTGATTTTCTATTCAATTAAGTTTACATATTTAGAAAGCTCATTTTATTTTCTAACTTCTGTAAAAAAATTCATTGGTCTCGCTTCATTGGTATTGAATACATAGTGCATTATGTAACAGCAGTTCTTTTCAGTCCATTCCAAGTTTGCAGTGCTTCATCAATGCATCAACCTGAATAGTAATCAGGTGGAAGGATGTGCAGGAGAACAATAAAGGTTTACAAGCTGGACATTGAAGGACAAACTTTAAATGGAACACATCCTATGAAAGCAAACATGACCAGTGGACCTGAATTTTGATTAGATTTCATTTTAAAAAGTGAATGAACTTGACGTCAGTTACTTAATCACGACAAGAACACAGTCATTGACATGAAAGTGAAGCATGGAATAATGTATGGTATGCCTGTAGTGTGCATTTCTTTTTAGTAAACTTGGAATGGGCCGGAAGAGCCTGTATATTCAAAACCAATAAAGCGAGACCTTTGAAATTTTCACAGGAACTACAAAATTAAATGGGCTCTTTAGATATGTAAACATTATTGAGTATACCACTTGATTTGGGTAATTATTCTGTTGTCTACGTGAGGGACATTCTTTCTGGGACACGCTGTATGTGATGCCCATATTTTTACCCAGCTTTGTGGTTAAAGAGTGTAGGATCTTACCGTCCATCTGGTTGTCGGCACCAGATGTAGCAACACCAGCAGACAAAGGAAAGACAGAAGGAGGCGGCCACGCCCATTAATCCACCCAACATCAGGGTCATCACCAGCTCCTCTGCACGAGATAAGGAACGAGGAAAGATATTGGGCATTTCCGAGCTATTTGCGACATGTATCTTAAAAAATTAAATTTACATGTTCTGTAATATTTTATGAAATTTGAAATGTGCAATGTCTGAAGTTAACTGTACTTATTTTGATTTTCTGCGCAAGTTGGTGGAAAGTCATGAAAAAATGTGATTTTTTTCAAAAAATGAGCATTTTGCGTCGCGTACAGGACAAACACATTTTTTTAAATTTTACATTAATGAAAATCTATTTACACCCATTCTGTGTGTAGACATAATAAGCATTTCATGTGAATTCAGGAAATGGGTACCATGGCAACCCCTCTGGAAATGCTTTCTTCTGATTGGCCGTCATAAAAGGCAATTGTCCTGCCCGCGACGTTTTGAATCAAAAAGTTTTGATTACTCTGCAGTCTGGCACTTTCATAAAGTAAGACTTATTTTTTCTCTGGATTAAGATGGGGGCAGTTAATATCTACTATAAATCAAGAATCGTAAAAGAACTTTATTTAAGTTAGAGACTAATGAAAATCTGTCGTCGCGGACAAAAACGTCGCGGACAGGACATTTTTGTCGCGGACAGGACATTTTCTCGCGGACAGTACAATTGTTTCAATGTCATAAAATGTAGTTTTTTATTTGTTGTGTCTGTATGTGTGTGATTATGGATGTGTTTGTGTTATGTATTTAGAAGAAAATTAAAGGTAGCTGTATACATAACAGTATTTGCATTTGAATGTGCATAATGTGTGCATTTGTGTGTGCATTAGTGTGTGTATCATCTTTGGTACGGGGGTATGTATTTTTTGTTAAAGACAACATATATTCATAACGTTCTTACTAAGTCTTCTAAAATTTTTGATCCTACATGTGATTGAGTTTTTGAAACAATTTATATCTTTATGTGTTAAACGTATACAATATAGCATTGCGACAAAAAGCCGACAAAATGTCCTGTCCGCGACACTCCAGAATGTCCTGTCCGCGACGCTGTAATTAATCAAGTAATTAGTTAACGGTGGCAAATATTTATTAACCACACTGATAATATCTTATTTACCAAGCTTCATTTGTGCCAAGATCATATTTCATGAAGTCCTGTAAACTCATAGACTTTTAGACTTGTACAACTTCATTTCAAAACCCATGCATGTCGCAACACGTCCTGTCCGCGACGCTGCACTTTCGACCAATCAGAGTGATGTATGCTGCCCATTTTTTCGATATTTATTTCCCACAGCCACAGCCCTTTCACATGTACAAATATTAGCTTAATTTCTTCAGCAGTCTTATTCTTACAAGAAAAAGAAATTTCTAAATGTCCTGTCCGCGACAATCCAAATAGCTCGGAAATGCCCCATTGCCTATCAGCACATTCCTTTATTCTTTTATCCAACAAAAGATTCTTCTATATTAACAATACTTTTTAGCCTGTGACGGTTCGTAGCTTGTCCTTCACTTTCACCATGAAGGTTTCTTGTTCTTCTTTATCTTCTACTTTACCTTCTTCTTCTTCTTCTTCTTCTCATTACTATTTCTTCTTCTCCTCTTCTTCCTCCTCCCCCTTCTTCTTTTCTTCTTCTTCTTCTTCCACCGCTACTACTACTACTACTACTACTACTACTACTACTACTACTACTACTACTACTACTACTAGGCCTACTTCTTCTTCTTAGTAGTTATCGTAGTAGAAGACAAGTAGAGTAATTAGAGTTTTGCGTACTATAAATTGCGAGCGAGTGATAAACCAATTAACTGATTTATTAGGAAAAGATTAGAATGAACATTTTTCTACAGCGTAAACTTAGAAATATTTTGAAGACGAAGGGCTCAGAATGTCCACTGAACTGTTCCCCGAGTTTCTGATGGAACATCTTATCCTTAACCGTGCCGTAGGTTGAAAAATTATTTAAAAAATGATTGTGGCATTATGTGCTGAGTATTGTGACGTTGAGAAATATGATATTCAAAATTGTGACATTATATGAGTTAAAAGGTGTGACATTATATGCGTCGGTTGTGTCGTTCTCGTTGTAACATTGTTACCGGTTGTATCAACAATTACCATACCGTACCTTCGCATTGCCCACCAAGTTCGCTCAGAGTCTTTTTGTCGCATTCCATGCCGAGACATCGTCGCCACTCCATCTCACGACCAGTGACCTGATTACACATCCCCACATGTTGACTGTAACATTTCCGCCACCTCGCTTGTTGGCCCACACCGCACGTGATATTACAGGAACCCCACTCTGTCCAAACAACTCCGATCGAATGTTGTGACCCACGATCAAAGGTACCCAAGGTGCGAAATCTTGTGTCGGGGTTGGTATCACCGAATCCAAAACCTTCGTAATTGCCCACATCATCTTTATCTTCTTCTTCATCTTCATCCTCACCTAGTCCGGTAGCCAACGCGTTAAGTTCATTCTCTAAATCGTTATCGAATTGATCGATCATATCGTTCATAATCGGTACGTCCTCGACGTCGACGTCTGGCTGGCTGATGGCGCCGCTGCTCAACACTCTAACCCGACTAGTCAATGGACGATCCGGGGGACGATCTCGGGTTCCGGCCGAAGGTGGACCGAACCCGTTGGAGTACGACTGCGGTGGTCTCGGTAGGTCGATGTTATTTCTTTGAAGGGGTGATGAAATCCGGTTGCGACCGGCGATGTCGAAGGAGTTGCTCCGAGTTCTGTCGATCCTGGGAAGATCACCGTTGTCCGCCATCTGGAAAGAATTGCTCCGATATCGGTCAAACCTCGGAAGATCCCCTCCACCTCTTTGAATTCGCCGACGAGGTGCTGAAGCGTCGTCGTCGTCGTCGCCATCGTCTCGAGTATCAACGGCAGGAAGGGCGACGCCATCATTAGTTCCTGTGGAACCGTTTGTCTTCGCGAGGATTAATCCTGGAAAAGAAATGGAATAGAACTTTTGTCTGTCATTCTATTGTTTTTTCGTGTTTTTTTTATAATTCTGTTTTTATTATAAAAATTTAAAGTCAATTAGAAAGTTTAAAAAAGATTGTTAGTTGATTGCATCACATAAACACAAGTTGGTTACACAAAAAAAGATAAAATAACATATAAATAAATACAAATGTAGAATAACCCCTACCCACTTATTCAACAACAGAGGTAAAACACTATCGAGAAACACAACTCATTAAATTCCGGCTATCCCTTTTTAGTAGAAGGTCGATGAAAGCAATGTTTTAAAGGGTTGGCGAAAACGTGAAAAGAGACAAATGCCCTCATGCACATCAGGCAGTGTGATGTGCCCTGGTGATTTCTTATCTGGTTCTGTATGCAATCCATAATCTCCACTAATGGGATATCAGGCGCAAATTCTTAATTTTTAAAATTGTTTTTTTTTAAATAATAATTTTATCCAAATTTATTTGTTTTAATCTGCTTTTAAAAGTATCGAGGGAGGATGTATTTCTGAGGTGGTTCTTGGTAGTAGAGAGTATTAGCAGTCCTTTGAAGCTGCAGATTGAAATTGTTTCCTTCTATTATGATTATACCCCCCCCCCCCCATGCTGCTGATTGATATGAATCAATGTCACAGTTTATGGATGGACTTTGTTGAGTAGAGTTCATGGCCCTGGGAAGCGGGGGTGCTGCACAGCACCCCCTGCAAACAGACATGTATGTCTATTTTTGTTCAAAGTTGGTCGCTGGGCGACTTTTCGGCTGTTGATTATTTTGACCGCGAATTTGGCCGTGAAATTTTTTCTGGGCCGTGAAAACTATTTTGGGCCGCGAAAATTTTCGGCCGACACAACCCCCCCCCCCCCGCTGAGCGGCTTTTCGGCTGATGATTTGGCCGCGAATTTTGCCGTGAATTTTTTTTTTGGCCGCGGCAATTTTCCGCCGATTCCCCCTCCCCCGCTGAGCGACTTTTCGGCTGTTGATTTGGCCGCGAATTTGGCCGTGAAAAATTATTTTGGCCGCGAAAATATATATCTCGGCACCCTCGGTGAAAAAAAAATCGTTTCCATGCAGGGTCCTGGTAGAGTTAGTCGTTTAGCTGCTCTTCTGTGTGCAAGAGGCTCCCACTTAAGTTTGGAGATCATTTCTGTAACACTGGCTCTTCGTGCGTTGCTGTTTAACACTCAACACGTATCTGGCGGATCGTCGTTGTATCCCCTCAAGTTAGTATGGTTGGGGGTACTACTCATCGACCGCTTAAGCTTAATTTCACCATATCTCAGAAAATTTTTGCCAGTTTTACCTAAATTTTCTCTCACTTGGGCAGAAAATGGTGTAGATTCACTTTTCAGGCTCAGATTGCTTCCTCCTGTCGGACGCACAGAAATTTTGGCGACGACGTCAAGTGACCTTTTTCACGAGGGCCGCCGAAAGCCCGTTTTTGAAACCGACCGCCTACTGCCCATTGATTTAACACGTCTGACGTAGAGTGTGAGTTTTTAGGACTTTCAGGATATGTTGCAAAATATAGCATTTTTCAGATGCTCAGTATTGAATTTTTCATGAAAAATCATGATTTATGAGAGGATAAATAGAAGCTGTGTCCTTAGATTCAATTTACAACTTTGCGCGTTAGTTCCCGGCGCGTACGGCGCCGTTCTAAAGCGCCGCGTACTGTACACAACCCGTTCGGGATTGCACGCGCGTCACAGTGAATGGCAAAACACGTGTATTAACATCGATGCGCAAGATTTTTCTTAAATTCCGTTAATTTCTAACGCATTTCCTCCTCATTTCTCTTGGTTGTGGTTTTTTTTTAATATTGTGGTGTATTGCGCTTAGTCCTGCGTGTATTTTTCGAATATTTACGCAAGAAAGCCCGTGCGTAAGGTAGGTCGGTTTAAAAAACGGTGGTCGATGAGTAGTAGACTTACCATATGTAATTCCTTTTGGTGGAGATCCTAAATTGGTGAACAGTATTCTAATCGTCGTCTGACTAGTGTTTTGTGTGATATTGCTTTGACATAATAAATGACAACATTCACTGTCACAATATCTACTTTATCCCACACGGTCAGTGGCATAATGCAAATCATTGGGGGGGGGGGGTCTCAGAAACGAACACACATGTATCAAAATAAGCCTCTTTCAACCATGATCAAATTTCATGGGGGGGGGGGTGTCAAGTGCCCCACTGAGTCCGACGCCAGTGCATACAGTGAAAGAACTGTAAAGTACATTATTGTTCCATTTTTTTTTTAACTTGCACAAATTACACAAACACGTTTGTTTTTAAACACTGTAACGTTAGTTTATCATAGAAAACTCAAGCATATTTTTATCTGAATTTTTCTCTACAGATTACAACGGGCATTTTGCACTGATGACCAATGAGAGAGCAGGATTTTCGTGACCCATTTTCGTGAACTGCAATGCCAATGACAGTTTTTGCCTTTTTATCGTCAATCCTACTGGGAAACAATTTAATACAGACTTGCATTTACTGGACTACTAAATACGCGTTAATATAATAACTTAATACCAATTAATACAATTAAGGGTGACAATTCTGATTAACCTGTAGCACGCGAATGTTGCAATTTTGCACATTCGTACAAAATAAACTCAACAATCGTAATAATTAGTTTTCTCTACTGAGAAAATCTAGCAAATGCATGGCCATAATACTTAAGCAACATCTATAGAATAATTACCCGTATCATTGATGAAATGAAGAAAGATTTAAAGAAAATGTCAGTATAGCAATCATCATTATTATCCCCTCAGAATTAATTCAGTTCGGGAAATGTATGAAATCTGCAACATTTCCCGAACTGATATCATGATATGCATAAACTTACCTGCAGGTTGAAATACACCAACCACAAATATGCTAACGACCATCGCCCATTTCAACAGCATCTTCTCCCTACGTTGTGTAATTGACAAAAACTTGACATTCTAGCCAAAATCGAACATGATGAAACGATCATATGAATAATATTCACAAATTAAATAATTATCCCATTTCACTAGCACAAGAAGTCTTCCTAAGAGCAAAATTATTCAACCACAACGATGTTGGACGCGCGTAGTTACGACTCCAGCCTGCGCGCATAGTCAAAACATAGCGCGGTGAGTTCTTCAACTCGCGTACTTAGCTTTCCGCTGATAACTATAAGCGCGTACAATACAGCGGCGCGCTTATGCATTTGCGCGCGCGTTGACACATGTGGATATATGAAAAATAATTTTACCAGAGCAATGTTGTTGATACAATTTTAACTCTGCGTTTATTTACACGATCTAAATATAACAAAAATATTGATTATTTTATTGTTCTGATCATGTTACCAAATTAAATCCAAGAACGTATCGATCAAAGCACATCACATTAATTTATCAGAATTTTCTCAGAATTAAGCGAAATTGACACAGGCGAAGCGAGCATACTTAGCTCCATGGATGCGGCTAACTCGGATGAAGAAAGTTCGTCGTCATCATCGGAATGCGACGAATCATCATCTCGACAAGGAGTTTCCCGCGAAAATCAATCGGAACCGGTTATATCTTTCTGTCTCAGAAAGAGACTACAATATGACGACGAGTTGAGCGAAGTGGATGATCCGTCCAGCGAAAACCTGGCTCTTGCGATCCAGAGAGGGGATGTCGAGTTTTGTAGATGCTTCCTTTCGGTAAGTTACAGAATTCACTGTAAAAAAAAAACGTGTTTAGCCGGTAAACAATTTTCTAAACACATTCTTGTTTTTTTAAGTTCTAAATTCTGTAAGTGTTTATAATCTAACGTTAAACATACATTTTCTACACACATCTTTGTTATCAGTATCACTTTCCAAACACTAATGTTTAGATTGCCTAAACACGTTTTCTACACCCCCAATTTAGCCGTGGAAACATAAGCCGGATAAACACCCCAAGTTGTAAAATCCTGCGTACGCCTATGTGTGTGTGTGTGTGTGTGTGTGTGTGTGTGTGTGTGTGTGTGTGTGTGTGTGTGTGTGTGTGTGTGTGTGTGTGTGTGTGTGTGTGTGTGTGTGTGTGTGTGTGTGTGTGTGTGTGTGTGTGTGTGTGTGTGTGTGTGTGTGTGTGTGTGTGTGTGTGTGTGTGTGTGTGTGTGTGTGTGTGTGTGTGTGTGTGTGTGTGTGTGTGTGTGTGTGTGTCGGACCTTACTTGTACAGAAGAATCCGAGGGTATTCACTGTGAAAATGCCAGGTTGATATTGTGCGAATAAAAAGTCGTCCTGCTGCGCACTGAACAGCTCCTTCCGCCAGGTGGCGACGGAAGGCTTTATCAATATCATCAAGTAGGTGCTAATATATCGGGTGGCCCAGAAGAAACAGAACGTTACATTCAAAGATAGGGCTCAGAATTTGCACGCCAGAAAACGGCAAAATGAATGAAATCAGCTCAAATCGCTCACAATGTGAAGATTAGTATAAACACCTGTCATAGAGGCTTTGCTATGTGTAATATAATTATGTAGCTTTGTTGAACATCTGGACGATTAAACTTCAAAATTTGCAAAGTGACGGGCACGTTCCGTTAGTTCCAAAATTGTCTGATCGGCCGCTATCCGAAAGTCACGCAGAGTTCAGCCGTTTAACCATCCCGGTATACATAGTCACCCTTTGACTGTTTCGCTCAGCTGGTCATGCGAACGAACACATAACCATATTCTGCAATTTGAGCAAAATTTAAACTCGCGGAAAGAACAATATTCTGGTAGCATATCGTTATTAGTTTTTCTCAAGCAATGACGTATGGATCTCAAACTTTCAACACGTCATTTGCAAGTACTAAACTACCGTTTGCGTTGATAATAAAGGGAAGTGATGGACTTGTAAATCCTGAACCCTATCTTTAACAGTTATTTTGCAAAATAAAAGCTTATCTTTCAATAGCCTATCTGATAGCCTATTTTTTACGAATAGAATGACACCAAGATCATATTCTTTGGTTAGGTACTTTTCATTTTACGGCCGTTTTTGTACGCCAAATGAAATGTGGTATACGCGCGCCAGTTTACGTGTAATTTCTATGGAATACCATCAATAGAACGCATCGTCACCTCTTCACCGCTGGAAAAGCTGAAATGAACTGCTTTGCAAAATTTGATCTAAAATGAAAACTACTGAACGAAAATGAACGATCTAATTGTTGCATGGTTACAAAAAAAACACGTTTACAGACGAACATTTACATATGTGTTAATTAGGTTTACGTGTTATGTGATAATGAGAGTGTGTATGTGCAGTTTGTTATGGCCATCGTTGTGAGTCTATGGAAGTTTATGTATATGTAGTTGGTTTTTGACAAGTATGCACTATGGATAGTTATGGATTTACTTTATATATATCTTATACACGACTGTGTATTCATAATCATGTTTAATATTGTTTAGTCTTCTGAAAATAGGTTTCGAGTTGAAAACAAGTTAGCATCTACCTAAGATACAGCAAAACACGACTCATGGCCTTATAAAGGACATGCTTGTGAAATGTAAAGATCAGTAATTACCTAGAATTTGAAAAATGCACCAATTAGGTTTATGTGGTAGATATGAGAGTGCTTTCGTGGTAGTATGTGTGTTTGTGTAAGTTTATGTATGTGTGTATATATGTGTGTATGTATGGTGTGCTATATAAAGTCATGTATACATTAATGTTTGTTTTTGGCATGTATTCACTTTGAGTTATTGATTTACTAATTCAGAGAAACACTATACATGTGTATATTGATAATCATTTTCAATATCATTTATTCGTTTCGAATCGAAAATAAGTTAACATCTACCCAAGATTAGTGGTCAATTAGCACAAAGATTAAAGACATGCGTGGATGGAATCCCATGTACACTCCTCCCACCGTGAGCACAGCAAGACATCACTCAAGGCAGGACATGTTTGTAAAATGTGAAGATCTGTAATTACCTAGAATTTGAAAAATGCACCACAGATGATTAACAGTCAGTTAGACCATTGTAGGTCCATGGTTAGACTCCGTGCAAAACTCAGAGAACTACGTCAGTTTAGTAACCTCGTATTGGTGTCTGAATACTAATCTGCATGAGACTTATGCATGATATCTGCCATGTTCATGAAAGCATGTATACAAATTTGTAAATTGTAAATAAATGCCGCATAATATAGCATTATATATGATGAACACACATGCACTGCAAGGGTCTGAAAGAAGACTAGTAGATTTGTAGAATTTTTACCTATAGGAGACAATAAATCAAATCAAAGTTAAACGGTTACTATAATTCCATTAAAACTGAGTTTGCAGCTCCAATACTTTGCTAAAGGTTCTTAGAAGGTATTTTCTAAAGAGTATTAACACCTGATGGTTGTACATTTTGAGAGAAATGTGTGAACTTATATTGTATCTGATTTGTTAAAATGCGTAATGACACCCCCCCAAAAAAATAACATCTATAGTCAAAATTGGACCCCAGTTGTATATTAGTGATGTTTTCGTCATACATCCTGATAATCAATTCTGTGCAAAAAGCATCAAAACAGTATTTTGCCAGTACTCGTCATATACCTATCGATCTATGCCTATCTATCCATCTATCTATCTATCAATCTATCAATCAATCTATTAATATACCTATCTATCAATCTATCAATCAATCTATCAATCAATCTACCAATCAATCTATCTATCAATCTATCTATTTATATCTATCTATGCCACGAATCTATGTAACTACGTATGTATGTATGAATGTATGTATGTTTGTATGTATGTATGTATGTATGTATGTAGGCCTATGTATGTATGTATGTATGTATGTATGTATGTATGTATGTATGTATGTATCTATAGATCTATCAAGGGCGTAAGCTGGGGTGCACGTGTGCCCCCCCCCCCGCAGAGCCATAGGAGTTCCACCCTAATAGCAAAAAAAGACACTTGCACCACCTTTTCTGCTCTCAACGCCTGATCTTCTCAACTTTAGTTCCACCTCCCTAAGATGTGCACCTCCCCGTTCCAAACCAGCCTATGCCCGTGTCTATCTACTTTTCTGCACAAACTATCTCCCAGAATTTCGTGTTGTGTAAAGTTGTACCGTACGAGTTGGCTCAGTGGGTAGAGCGTCTGCTTCTCAACCGGGAGACTGCGGGTTCCGGCTCGTGGTCTGGTCATACCAAATACCATTATAAAAATACTACCTACTGCCTACTGCCTCTAGCCTGGTGCTTGGATATCTAGACGGAGTAGGGAATAAAACGCATGGGCTTACCTGAGGACTAACCCCCCAATGTAGTCAAATTATCTTTCGCAGCCATGTGGCCTAGGGTTAATGAAACGGAGATGTTTAATGCCTAGGGTTAATGAAACGGAGATGAAACCGCCCGATGTTCAACCATAGGAGCGGGACTTTAAATTAAAGTCGGCATATTTTTTTTTTATCTTGCAACAGCGAAAGGTTGACTGGAAATCCATTCTCCGACCGTACAAGAAAACGAGGTACAAATCGAGCGCCCTCCCCTTACACGTTCTCATTCTCACGCCACATTCCTCGCTGGACAGCCCCATCCTACAGATGCTCCTCGACTCGGGGCTGGATCTCAACCTCCGCGACACCTACGGCAGAACCGTCATGCACTGCCTGATAAATCGGATCCATTCGGAAAGATCCCATTCTTCGGATTGTACCCACCGTTCGACGGATTTCCACAGAGCCATCGATTGCATCGAGATCCTGGCGCGAGCGGGCGCTTCCCTGAACTGCCGAGACGGGTCTCAGCAGACGGCGCTCCATCTAGTCGCCTTCTACAACATCCCCACCTGCGTCCGCGTCCTGGTGCGGTTGGGAGCGGATCCCGATGCGGAGGACATCAACGGCAACTGCCCACTCCATGTCGGCGCCATGTTCTGCCACGCGGAAGCCGTAGCGGCCCTACTGGAGTGTGGGGCGAATCCGAGCGCGGCCAACGCTCGAGGCGAGACCCCGCTTCACATCGCGTCGCGGAACTACGCGCATTCCGGTCTCGGATGCGTGAAGCTCCTCGTAGCGGCGGTTGAAGACGTCAACCAGCGGGATCACAACCTCAACACCCCGCTGCACAATGCGGTGAACGTCTGCACCGAAACGGAAATCATCTCTAAACTTCTGAACCACGGCGCCGATCCCGATCTCAAGAACGCGTACGGAGTATCGGCGTTGTTCCTCTACCTCCACAGCAAATTCGTCGAGCAGCAACATCAGCCGCTGCTCCGCCCGTCGCGGTTGCAGAGGATCCACCAGCCCGACCTCGGGGCCAACATCCAACATTCGGCCGGCTTCTGCGCGATCATGGACAACTCGGTGTGCATTAGCATCAGAGATAAGGATGGCAAGTTGCCCCGCCTGATGACTCGGCCGACCACATCGGGTCTGACTCGCTGGCTGTTGGAGAAGAGTCAAACGCCGCCATCGTTGATGTTCATTTGTCGTCACGCGATCCGGAAGGCCGTCCGGCCGTACCGCTTGAATCGAACGGTGGGCGAGTCGCTGCAACTTCCTCGCCAACTGCAAGATTACATCATCAACCCAGTGTATAAACGGGACTCGTTTGCTGCTTGGTCAAAATCGTAGTGGAATGGACATTTAGCATCCAGAAAAGAGTTACGAAAACAACGGCTGGTATTCTCGAAAGTGGATTAACTTAATTCCCTGACTATCTCTGGAATGTTAGTCGCCTATTGTGTTAAAACATTCATCTCATGTTTTAAACATGAAATGAATTATCAAAATTTGTAACAGAGTGGAAAAATAACACAAAATATGTTAAAAATGAGAATTCCAATTAATTTCATGACAAAAATTAATTAGTTATTTTTGTTACAGATTAAGGCACCAAACGTTTAATAAATATTATCTGAAGTAGTGTTCCATAAAATATGTGACTTACATTCCAAAGCTAGTCAGGTGACTAAGTTAGTCCGCTTTCGAGAATACCAGCCATTGTTATTAGTGTCCATCAAATGGGTGACTAATATTTCACAGTAAATAGTCAATGGACGAAGTTAGCCCGCTCTTAGGAATACCAGCCAAAGTGATTACACAGTCTGTCAAACATGGTACACTAAAAAAAACATTATTATATGACGTTCATTTACAACGTAGGTGTGATATCAATATAATTATGTTGAGTTTGGCATTTTCTTAAAGCAAAACGGTAGTTTTACTCTATTGTACGTTTTTTTAACGTTGATAATTCCTCATTTGATACGTTTACCCCATTAATGATCTACCACAGTTTTATACGACTTTAAAAAATCCCCCAAATAAGAAAACTTTAACAAATCGTGTTCTGCAAGTGTGATTTAATCAAAATAAATCATACCAGCGTGATTTTTGAGAATTGATAGCTGAAATGTTTTTCTATCTCGCAATAAATGTGACCACCCTCTATGAATATCACATAAAAAGATGCAAGAACAAGGGATTGGACAGGCGTTGGCCGCATGTAGTGGTGCAAAGTCGCCGAAATTACCGGCAATGGTTAAGTCTTGTATAGTAAGGTATCTAAAAAATTGAATGTCAATCGTTGTGAAATCATGATAAAAAATAACACCCTTTCTTGAGAAAAAGTAATTGAACGAAATGATAATTTAAACAGTGATTGCAATATAATCTAAAG